>PVHY01012044.1:0-45837 GCA_004024945.1 Uropsilus gracilis
TCAAAATCAGCTGTTGTTGATGCCTATGGCAAGATGTAGCATAGGACTTCTAGGATTCAAATTCAGAGCTGAGTTTTTGTATTTTTTTTAAAAGGCAAGATGTCAGAAAGGTAAACAACTTAAGACACAGGTTGCCAAGGTAACAAAATGGGGTAAATCAGTCTCCTATTTGCAAATCCTAATTACAAAGGACAACAAATTAAATGCCAATCTTACTGTCTACAAACTATATTTTTAAAATGATATCCTTTGAACTCTATTTCACCTTATTAAACACTATAAAGTTGCTCATAAAATCAAGTCATTCAACAAGGATGATCAATCATAGTTAATGGTCACTATGAAAACTGACCTGGGACACATATAGATGATGTCATAATTAGGAGTAAGCCTGGGACGCTACTTTCTGTTGAAAAGAAATCTAATTTCTGGGGAGTGAGTTGAGGTATCTCTGAAAACAGGTGAGTTTGTGGGCACAGAGGGGAGGGGGGCCAGTGAGGTCAAAGCAAGCAGAGTTTTCTGGGGGCTCTCTCAGGTTTCTGAGAAGGAATCCAAGGGCACCCATGGGTACCAGGGTATATCAGCTACTACTCACCTTACCCTCACCCAGGAACATTCTGTACTATTTAAGGAAAACTGAGTCATCATATTTCCTTTGCATACATTTGGAACCACAAAGGAAGGCAGGATCAGAAGACTTATGAATGTTTCCCTGAGACAGTGCCCCCCAAAAAGCAGGTTTGCTGCTTTGGGAGTAGCTCCTAGTAGTGCCATTCTCCCTCTGTCCTCAAGAGAATTCACACTAGTTACCACATTTATTATTATCCAAGAACCAGTGCCCACCGTAATATGTAGATGGGAGATGCAGTTTCAACCATGAAATCATTTCTGGAGACTTTTGACACCACATATCATATTCAAGATTAAATAATGCATAGGCCAAAAAAAAAAAAAAAGTAAAGCAAACCTTCTAAGAATAAAATTGATGAAAGAAAAAGAAGATATTAAGAAGTCATCAGACAAGTAACAAAGACTACCATACAGGCTGCGGCCCCATCTCCAGGCCTGTGTCTGTTATATACCTCAAGCTCATATGGTCACTCTCAGGCCCCATATGCTTTTTCTCTCACAGTATGATACTGGGGGAGTGCAGTGGGGCAGGAACTTCCCATATCTACTTTGTTTCCACGAAAGTTGGCATACACACCATCTTATAAGACTCTGGCCCAAAAGTCAAGTTGAATGTGGGTCCTGTGGGTTTCCATGTCTTGTTCTTTCATCTTTGCCCTGGAGTCAGGTACTTCTGGATTTGGGTATTGGTTCTGCTTGTGGTGGTCTCCTGTGTGAGGTCTGAACCTGAGCAGCAGACTGAATTTGCCAAGAAGCCCATGGAGGTCACAAGTGCCATCATACCCATGTTTAGCTTCTCACCCAGATGGGTTAGGGTAATGGTGAGCTTATTGGCATATGGTTGCAGTAAGGCATAAAAACCATGATAATTCCACCAGATGAAATATGGTTCATTCTAATGTTTATAGGAGCATTATGCTTAATAACCAAAAAGTGAAAACAATCCAAATGTTGACCAACTGCTAAATAGAAAAATAAAGTGTTGTGTACACATACAGTGAAATATCATTTAGAAAGAAAAAGGAATGAGTACAGGTACATGATCTGATGGATAAACTTTGGAAACATGCTAGGTGAAAGAAGTCAATCACAAAAGGGTAAATATTACATATTTTACAAATATTACATGTCAACAAAGGGCAAATTTATAAAGACAGAAAGAGTAGTAGTTGTTAGGTTTGAGGGAGGAAGGACAGGATGGGCAGAAAAGATGGGGAGGAGCAAATGGGTATTGGGTATATTTCTGGGATGACAGAACTTGTGGTGGTTGCACAGCTCCAAATATACTAAAAATATACCAAAAACCACAATATAAGTGGTGATTTTTATGGTCTATAAAGTTTATTCTCAATAAAGTTGAGATATATATTGTTTGTCAATCTTCAAAAGACAAATTATAGTCTACTAATAATAGCGGGTCTAGATTGGAGGAATATCTTTATATTTTTATTGTATCTTGAAATAATATTAAAAAATTTTTTTTGAGTTTTAGGTTCACAGCAATACTGAGCAGAAGGTACAAAGATTTTATATATCCTCCTGCCTTTCTCCCCCTCCCCAACCAAAGCATCTCCCTTATCAACATCGCTCACCAGAGTGGTACATTTGATATTATTGGTGTATCTACACTGTCAAACCATAAGCATGCAAAGTTCATCCTTGACAATAAGGGTTATTGATCTTATTTTTGTTTCCATAGCTTTGCCTTTGCCAGACTATCCTATAGTTGGAATCATTCAGTTTACTTGATAGTCTGCATTAATGTTTTCTCTGTGGGTTTTTATGGTTTGATAGCTTTTTGTTTTTTAACACTATTAATATTCCATTGCTTGGTGGTCCATCCAGCTACTGAAGAATATCTTAGTTTTAAAAATTGTGCATGAGGATGACATAAACATCCTGTCCCAACTATTGAAAAAATAATTTTCTATTTCTCTTTCAAGATTGTTACTCTTGCACACAGTTCTTTACTGTCAAGCATCCGATCATCTTCAGTTATCTTTTTTCTTTTTGAAATTAATTCATACCTATGGGAAGTGGTGTATGTTTGTTTTATAATAGCCTTGGTTTAAATCTGATGCTTTCTTGAACAGTTTATATGCCTCCATCTTTGAAAACTGTTGGAAGTTTTATCTACATAATGGATCAAATTTTTAATGAGACTTCATATTGTGAGAAATGTTTTAATGTTGTGTTACCTGAAGATCTACAAATGTCATGTTATAGTAGATCCTTATTTGTCATCTAAAATCTTCCCAATTTGAATTAGGTCTCTCTGTGATTCATTTGACTCTCTATGAGGATTCATATTGATGCCAGCATGGGTTGAAATTAATATGCACGTTTCTACTTTTCTAAATCCTGAATGCCACAAAGACAGGAATTATGTCTCAATCATCTGCAGATATTCCATTATCTGTGTGCCTGACACACAGCCAACACTTTTAAAATTGACATGACTGTGTCACTGGTATATACGAATGACATATATCTCACCTTAAAAACAATTCAAATTCTAAAAACTTACAATGATAATATTTTAACCTACAAATAAGTCATGGAAACTTTACTGGCTAAACCTTACTTCACTTTTAGGTATGTTAAATATGAAGCTCAGTTTTTTTTTTTTTTTCCTTTTAAAAAAACCTTCTGGGGACATCCTGCATTCAATCAAATTCAATTCCTAACTCTTCTATTTATCCTACATCTCCAGAAGCAAACACAGTGCCTTATAAACAGTATCACTCAAACAAACAAACGTTTAATGAAAACTGGATTTCCACTGTCTATCACAAAGCAATCCAAGTTTTAAAAATTGTACTTATCTATCTACAAAGATACTTCACTAAAGAAACAGCTGGCTATTTTCACTACAATTGTATTTAATAAAGCAAGAAATGATCCCATTCTTTAGTGCTTGCTGCCAAGAGTCCATTTTAAAAATAAAAGTCTAAGTATCAGGCAGAAAATAAGATAATGTCACTCCTCAAATTTGGCCATTGTAGGTCAAAGCCAAAATCTGTCTCATCTCTGTCCTAATACACCAGGTGCCCTGGGATCTCTTCCCTATAACTCTCCATCCTCACTCTACACTCGAGTGTGTCAGGCATGTTCTGACTCAGGGCCTTTATACTGACTACTTGCTCATGTGGCAGTCTTCTTTAGCTGTCCCAAAAGCTCTTCTCCTTCTCCCCTGGAACATCTTTGGTCAGACTTTACCTTCTCAGTGAGGCCATTACTGATCATTATAACTATAAAGGGGACAGCAGTCCTGCCTGCAGGCTTTCTCTAGTCTCTCCCCTCTATTTAATTTTTCTCCATAGTACTTACCACCATTTAATATAGCATATACTTTATTTATGGGTTTGTTCATTATTAATCCCCCCCCGAAGTATAATCCTATGGGGTGAGGAACATGTGCCTATTTTGCTCACTGTTCTTTTTCTAGGGCTTACAACACTGCCTATCACATAGTAGGCACTCAATTAATATTTGCTGAGTGAACTAGTTAAATACTATATTTTATAAAGAACTTTAAGAACTGAAGTTTTCTTCTATTCAAGAGAGATTTCTGACTAATCTCTTGGTCTATAATTGAACATGATCAAAAATTTTTAAGCATGAAACATGTTTGTGAAATATACCATTTTTAGTGACTTCCATTTCTTACAAACCTAGGTTGCCTAAGAGTCTGAATCACTCCTATGTCATGCAAATGGAGCCAAGAGACTTCAGAAACTTGTCAAAGTTTTATTACACAATCAGGGGCTCAGTCAGAACAAACTCCAAAGCACATGATCACTTTTGGCTGTAGTCCTTTTCAAGAAGTCCACTACCTTAGCTGACCCTCTGCTTTCTTTAGATGGAGAATCAAAAGTTCTGTTAGGGTAGTGATATATAATCAGAAGTGTATGTCTTTGTGTAATTTTATTTAAATGTGTCTTGGTAAACTAATAGGTAACAAAAATGTATTTTCTAATATTCTAATTTTTATTCCAAATTCAAATAGTTTACTTTGATTTAATTGTATTTTAAATCAAAGCCAACTCAGTTTCAGGTACCTCTTTAAAAAAGAACTTCTCAAATAATTTGAAATAAATTAAGAACTTTGTGCAATACAAAACAGCAGCTGAAGAGCAGAATATCTATGAAGAAAAACATGACGCAGAATTGTGACCCTTTATTCTATTACTTTATCTTATTTTATTGAGGTAACAATGTTTACAACACTGCAAATTCCAGGTGTAGAGTTTCTCACCTTGACAACTGTCTATATCACACTGTGCCCACCACCAAAAGTCTAGCTACATTTCACGAACACCATCTAATAAACGCTACTCATTGTGCTACTCATTCAGGACTGTCACCCTTTTCCAGCTGATCTTATTTTATGCCTCAATAGAGTTCCTCTTAAAGTTACATTTAATGTATTCTATTAAGTAGGTATTTATGGAGCCCTTTTAAAGAGCTGGATATGGGGTGTTAAGTCTAGCTAAATTAAGTATTTAGAAAGAAGGTTAAGAGGAAGAAGGGAAAAGTACTAATATTTGTTGATACTTGGCATAAATCACCTCACTTACTCTTTAAAATGAACTTGAAGGTAGTTATTATACTCACTTTAGAGATGGAAACCCAAGGCCTGGAGAGGAAAAGTCCCAAGCCCCACAAACTAGAAAGTAGAAGAGCTGATATGTTCTATATTTGCATGAGTAGAACATCTTTCCACTATGCCAAATTAATTTACAAGGACTGCCTCCTACGGTCTTCCCTTTAAATGAGAAAAATGGGGCGGGGAGGGGGAGCATCAAAACAGAGTTAAAGAAAATCAGTTTAAAATTTGCCAAATGAAGAGAAGTTTTTCAGGGAAAGTAAATAAAAAAAATGCTAAAATGGCAAATTTCTTGTGCTACTAATATGTTGAATGTTTACTATATCTTCCTAATTGAAGTATATAGAACTATCTCCTTTTTTTCTTAGGCAGGGGAGAAAAAACATCTAATATCAAGCTACTTTCAAAACATGGCTTGTTAAACAAAATAGGAAAAGGGCTTTATGGAATTGAACAGAATATTCATATGGATATAGAAGAGAACTTGTGCAAACAAGAGAACATAGGAGCATAAGTACAATATTATAAAAGTATCCATAAAGCCAGAAAATGGTGATAATGAAAAATAATTTTCTCATATATTCATACATGGGGAAGATTGGTGAGCTACAGTTTAGGGCTCAGAAATAAGCCAGTGAAAAAGCCTCCAACTGTATTCACCTTGTTAACAGCAATGCCATTAAAAGAAATGCCAAGGTGACTGAAATTTTCTTCTGTAAAATGGGAACAATACCTGTCATCAAGATTGTTTTCAAAATTAAATGAGATGACTAATGTCTTCTATCTCTGAGAATTTGACTCTACTCCAAACCCCAGTACCCTGTGTTAGTAAGACTTTGAAAAGTCTTAATGAATACATTTTTTCACTTCTGATGTCACATAACACAAGAATTTGTGTTCTACTAAGTTGATCACTCTGGAACTTACTTTCATTTGGTATTTCAAATGCATATTATGCTTCTTTTTTTTCATCCAGCAATCAAAAGCTCAGGAGTATGAGTTTAATTTACTCATTCGGAATCACTAATTTTACTTCTCCAGGCTATTAAAAGCAGAACCACGTGTTTGTGTATGTGTGTATAAGAGTATTGTGCATTTAAAGTTAACATGACACAGACATGTCCTAGATGATAAATATGCTAAAACACCTCGACAAGTTGATTTGTTGCATGAGTTATATGTTAGCCACTACCCCTTCTCTATACCAAATTATAGGGAGAACAATTGGCTGAATCACACATGATCCACCAGAAAAATGTGGGATTCACTGAACAAAGGTGCATTCTCTTTTAAAGAGATAAAATGTTTGTGTAATTTTGATATTATACAATAGCTATAAATAGACACAAAAGCTTGTCAAGTTACTATAAAAGATTAACAGCAAAAAAAAAAAAGAAAATTAGGAGCATGCTTGGAGAGCTTGGAGAGTTAAAGTGTCTTTAAATTTAAGGAAGTTCATCTTTCATTCTGAAAGTCAAATAAAAATAAGTTAAAATTCCGATAAAATGAAGAGTATGGTGGAAGAAGTTTGTTTTTAAGTTTAATCTGTTTTTATAAATAACATGTAAAGAATCTTAAAAGTATCTGCCAAAATTGGGATAGGAATACAAATTTTGAGAAATAGATTATATTTTTCAAATCAGGTTCACTGAGGGTGCTGTTGGAAGATTTTTTAACCCAGTGTTTAAGATGAGAACAGTGATTAAAGCTCTAAAAGATATGGATGGGCCATTCACAATATCAGTTAAACACAAAATAAAACCTATGTGTTAGACACTCAGAAGACATCTGACTGCAGTACTATATACAATAGCTAGGATTTTGAAACAACCCAAATATCCCAAAACTAACAAATTAATGAAAAATTATGGTATATTTCTGCAATGGAATATTATACAGCAACCAAAAGAGACAAATTCCATGCATTTGTGATAACATGGATAGACCTAGAAGGAATCATGATAGTGGAAATAAGCCAGAAAGAAAAACACAAAAACTGAATGTTCTCTCAGATGGTATATAGGGAAAGCAAACAAAAGGTCAAGTAAAAGTAAAAACTAAGAAGCTAACAGAACTAAAACAAACAGCTAGGGAGGGGGAGGGAGAGGAGAGGGAAGGGATGAACACAAAAGATCAAAATGATGGTTCAGGGGTGATATGATAGTGAGAGAACCCTGGGTAATACAACAATGTAAACATACATACATACATATATATAAATATGTAAATGATAATTTTTAATGGAAAAAAAGACCCTGAGGTAAAATAAGAATTTGAATGGATTTCTCCTTCAAACTTAGAACCTAACTGAAAAAAAACCAATGAAATAATTACTGAAGAGTAAATAAGGTAAGTGCTCAGACTGTAACTAGGTAAGCTGGAAGGGTAAAGAAACACAGATGTAGAATAACTAACAGAATGAGGCATGAGAGGATACAGGGTAGACAGATCATTCTATTGGAGAAGGCATTGTGTGAAAATGTTCAAAAATGATTAGCTGTTTGAATGATAAACCCGAGGCAAGACTTCCAATATACTTCAAATGTTTTGAGTACATTCATAGGATGTCTGAGAAATGATGAAATTTGAATGCAGTTTTTACTACCACCTCATTTGAAAACTGAAAGAATCAGGTTAACATGATGAGCCTTGAGGTGGAAGGAGAAGGACATGGAGACGTGAAGAAAGAAGTCAACCTTTCTTAATACCAACAGAATGATGCCCCCATATAATACTACTGTGGGAGAAACCCAGGCACATGGCAAGAACCATGGTAACATGGTGCCACACGAGGAAGATCCTGTACATTAAAGTCACTCTCATGCAAGGAAACAGATGGGATTTAATTGAAATAAAAAAGAAACAGTTTAGTTCCACAGAAAACAGACTTGCAGTATTTGCACAATTCTTTCAAGAGGCAGAAGTCAGAAAGCAAACCACATTCTTGATGAAGGGGTTTCACAAAAAAGTAAGAGTCTTCAGGATGCCCATTTATTTTTGGATTTTTTTTGACTATCTAAAACCCTCTCTCTTTGATACCTGAAGACATTTTGAAAAAAGAGAAGTAGAGATTTGGGGCTGGTAGACAGAAAATAGGATGATTGGTAGGTTGAGGACATTATTTCTCTCCTTTAAGAAGCGATGTCTCTCTTTCAATGGGAGTTTATTCACATTCTAGCCAGCTGCAAAACAGGGTTGAGAGCCAAGTTGCTATTGCCAAAGTTCACTCTTCAAACCGGCAGCCTGAGGTCTGATAACCAGTTAAAATGCTCAACACAATCACTGCCTTTTGGTGGAAAACAGAGGCTCCATTGTTTAGAAATACATTTTCAAGTTTAACTCTTGGAATTATGAAATGTAAAACAAGGACTAGTAGGCTCAATCAGTAGCAGAGTGAAGGAAATTGTTTTTTGTATTCTAGTTTGGATTCCTTTCTTTCCTTTTTTCCTTCCCCAAATAATAATTGGATTACACTGGTAAAGATCAGAAAAATTGTCAGTAACTATGAGTGCTTTACAAACTGAAAAACTGTTTCAGTCATAAATTCCATGTGTGTAATGCATTACATTTCTAGAATATAGTATATCCTCTAAAATTAAATTAAAATAATAAATTAATTAAATTAATAAATTAAATCTTATCCAAACACCAGGTTTCCTAAAAACAATGGCTAAAAACTCAGACCCAGCAACTATCATACAATTAAAAAATGCTTATAACAATGAAGATGGGAAATTATTGTTCATCTGCACTAAAGATATATTCTTTTATTTCATATTAAATATGTACTTGTGAATATTATATAAATTTTGTGACCTATTCATTCAACAAACTCCTATGAAGGTCCTGTGATATGAAGGGAGGCACTCTGTGTATATCAAAATAAACACAACATAGATTGTATCTTCAGCTGCCTACAATCTTGTGGGAAACAGGAAATATAAAGACAGAAAAAAATAATACTAAGTGTGGTAAGTGTCAGAGGTAGGAGAACACTGATAAGGGAAGTGAGCATATTTGAATTGGATCGAGAAGGGCAGGAATGGATTATCCCCACAGACAAGGAGTGTGGGATCTGGGAGACACTGTCCTCCCTGACAGCCCTATGAACCTTATTCTGGGAGTGTTGAAGAGCCAGTGCTGGTATTTGTTATGAGAACAACTAATAACAACGACCAGGGGTGTTCTTTAGTTTTTTTCCCCTCAGATAATGCCAAAAAGGGAGAGAAGTTGTGTTGGAAGAGCAGTTAAGAAGTCCATGTGTTCATCTAAATTTGCAGTAACTAAGGCCAGTATTGGGACATTAACAATGTCAAGTAAGAAAAATGGAATCTAGGTCTTTTCCATTCTATTAGTTATTTTTACTTTTACATTATGGAGACCTACTTTTTTATTATGCAGTTTAAGGGATTAGAAAATGCAAGGTGACCTTTTCAAATGAAATTATTCCTTATATTGTTAAAGTAAGAATTAATCTGCAGAATTAAGAAGAAAACCATACGATCATCTTAACAGATGTAGAAAAAATCATCTGACAAAGTTAAAAATCCATTAATGATAAAAACTCCAGGCAAAGTAGGAATAGAATGAAAGTCCCTCATCCTGATACAGGGCATCTATGAGAAACCTCTACTTAATATTATGCTTAATGGTGAAAGAACAAATACTTCTTCCTTAAAATCAGAACTTTTTGCCACTGTTACTAATCTATTCAGCATTAAAATGAATGAAGAGGTATAAAATGACCAAAATAACCATTTTTTTTTTAAAAAGACAAAGTTGAAGAACATACACTATTTGACTTCAAGACCTATGATAAAATTACAGTAATCAATAAAGTATGTTATCAGCATATAAACATATAAATCAGTGGAATACAACAGACATACACACACACACACGGAATAACATTTTTTTTTGAAGGTTCAATGGAAAAGGGAAATCTTCTCAACAAATAGTGTTGAGATGAGAATTATTAATACATTTACCTAATATCATATACCAAATTAAATGAAAACAGGTCATAGATCTGAATACAGAAACTAAAAACACACTTGTAAAAGATAATAGACAACAAAAAGTTTAGACACCTTGGGCCAAGGAAATGTAACTTAAAACAACAAGATGCCAATGCATACTGAACAGATTGGCTAAAAAGTCAAAGTTCCCTATCAAATACTGGTGGTCACAGAGAACAAATATAGCTCTGGTAGACTGCTGGTCAGAGTGTAAAATAGTACTAACACTTTGGAAAGTAGTTTGGCAGTTTCTTATAAAGTTAAAGATAGATTTCAACCTCTGCACTCCTAGCTGTCCAAGAGAAGTGAAAGTAGATATACCTATGTTAGGACTTGTATACAGATGTTCATGTTCACTTTCATTTGTAGCAGTCAAAGTGGAAACAACTCAAATGTCCATGAACTAGGTCAATGAAAAACCATCCTGTGACAGATCTATAAACAGAATATTAGTTAACAATAGAAAGAACGTAATCATTGGTATACATGATAATGTAAGTGAACCTCAAAATTATGCCATGTGAAAGAAGTCAGACCCTCCCCCCAAAAAACCCCTAAAACTTTAAAGTATGTCAATTATATCACAATAAAACCATAAAAAGGAAAAAAAGGGGGGGCAGGTAAAGAAGCCTCCACAAATCGACACAGAGGTAATTAAGACCAAAATTAGGATGCTAACAATGGTACCAGAAAGAAGAAAATGGAAACCAGATATTCCCTATTACTATGTTGGTTTTTCTTGCTTATTACAGATAAGCTGTTTAGGACAACAGACAGGAGGTATTCTTAGTTGAACAAGTGCCTCAGGTTGCTAAGATAATTTCTGCAAGAGATGACAGAGCCTACAAAGGAAGGTGCTAGGAAGGAAGGTTATTGCAAAGGATGGCATGCTTCTGTCCAGGACTGATGGCTCACCACCCCCTCCCCCACCCAGCTGCTGGGAGCATGAGCCATGGAGGGCTTACAATTGAGTTCCTCTAATCACTGTCCTTGGTTCAAGGGACATTTTAGCTCTGCAGCATCTCTAGGGCCCATGCCGGCTTTCCAGAGCTGGGATCAGCTCAAGTTCCTGAAGAGCTGCTATATCCAAAGTGCTACTCAGTAAACTACCTGCATGCCAAGCACCATCTGTTTCCAGGGAGCTAGATCCAAGGCAGTGCCCCAAAACAGTATAGTATAGAAAGCTGAATTATGGGCTACGGCTTATGGTACGCTCACAATTGAAAGGAGGAATTTTCATAATTTGGTCAGAGAACAGTAAGATCATTCCAAAAAGTACCTCTTTCAACTGAGAATACAAACAACTATTACAACTGACAGACAACAACAAACCCCATGAAACTAAGCACCAGCAAGGTACATAGTGATATCCCTCAAGTAATAATGAGGGCCATGACACTTTGAAGGCTGACTTAGATCCAAAAGCTAAGTCGGTTGAGAGGTGGGCCTCTAAAAGTATGGAGCAAAGATTAAGCAATAGTGATAGAAGAGGCAAGGACGAGATGTCTTTGGACCCCCAAAAGAATGACTCATGAGTACTAACAACAGTAAAGAGTTAAAAGTAAAAGTGCTGAATCCAAATTTCTGCTGTTGGGGGTTGGGGGAGTAGGCAGAAAGAGGATGTCAAAATAGGGGAATAGGAAGAGCTCTGTTTGTTTTGCTTCCTGGGGCTGGGGGGGTCCCTTCCTGAGGGCTCTGCCAGGAAGTCATCATTTCTGCCTGAATAACTGAGAAGCAGACCAGTGGATCAGTGGCCCATTCACATCACTGCAGTCAGGGAGGGTGAGAGGCAGCCCACCTAGGAAAAGGTGCTTGCTCCCTGGATAGAAGGACCGCAGCCTGAGGGCAGATGAGGGCTGGGCTTTAACATGCTGTTACTCAACCAGCATGTTCTTAGATTCCTACTCTAGTATAAATCTGTTACTAGAGTCATTTTAGGTTCTTCATGAGACTGATGGTTCACTGGTAATACTAGTCCTCAAAATCTTTTCAGATTGGGTTATTTTTTCCATGCACTGTGGGTCTTCGACTATAAGGCTGGTGGTCTGTTAGTTAAGCTGAGTCAAGTCCCCTTCTCTAGTAAATTTCTCACACCCTCTGCTGCTCCTGGGGCCTGATGCTACAGCAGGAGCAAGTACACAGAGCACTTGCAAAGGCCTGGCCTAAGAGCCCAGCTCTGCCAATTAGAGCTATGTGGCTACAACGTACCACTTAATTTCCTAGGCCTCAGTTTCCTCAACTGAGGGTCTAGGGAAATAACAGCACCTTCCTGGAAGGAGTTGTCAGAGGTATTATGTGCTCCCAATACATGCTGGCTCTTACTAATAAGAAAAATGCCACCATCCATTCTGTTTAGCTGAGCTCAACCCCAGCACCTAATATGCGTGTGTGTATATCTACTGCTAGATGGTCACACATCTTTATCTACATTAAATGAACTCCCCGTAATGATACCTTTAATGAATAATAATTAAATGTATGTTCTTGAACTTTTTCTTCTGAGAGTACATTAAAAAAAATCCTTATCTCAACCATTTTACAGATGTTATTCCTGTGGCTTCACATATCAACCATGTGCTGATGGCATGTAAAAATACCCTAAATCCCTCTGCTCAACTTCAAATTTGCATACTCTGTGGTCCATTTGATATCGTCATACTTGATACTTTCAAAAAACATAAATTCAACTCAAATTCCAAACCAACCATCTCAAGTCCCCTTCAACCTTCGTAAGTCCAGCTTTTTTCCCTTTCTTCTACCCTTAGAGAACAATATAGAATAGTTGTTAAAACTGAGTACCCAGGAGTTGGTTGGCCTTACATGGGTTATAATGTTGGCTTTCACCACTTATGGACTGTGAAACCTTAGGCAAATTATTTAACCTCCTTTTCCCTTAGTTTATTCAGTTTCAAAATAGAGAAATAATGGTACAAATAGGATGTTATTAGAATGATCATGATAACACATTTAAAAGATACCTGACAACTAATAACACAATGATCATTATTATTATCTCACTGTGTGGGTATTTTATATTTATTTTTATTGATTAAACTTTATTTTCTTATATTGTTGTTCATTTTTGTACAGTATTTGATTTCTCCCCTTAGGTGTCATTTGTGTGGGGGTATTTTGAAAGAAAGACTTTTCTCTGATGGTACCATCAGCTCCTGGCAAAATGCCTTGCACGTATTACATGCTCAGTATGCTATTTTTTTTTTTTACTGAGAAAAAAATATAGCTTGTTGGAAAGTTACTATGAGACTATGAATAATTTTGTTGAATAAATGACATATATATAGAAATAAATGTTAAGAAGAAAATATTGTTTGTCCTGGTGCACTAGTATGTTTCTTTACACCAGAAAATGAGTAAAGCATGACTCTCATGCTCTCATCTTTCTGGAATCTTCAAGAAATACAGAGTTAAATTTGGAACTCTTTTGTAGTAACTAGATTTTCTGGTACCTATAATTCCTACAATTATTTTGAAGGTCTATTTTTCTAATTTTCTTATTTGAAGTTGATTAAAATAAAATTTTGGATATAGCCATTCACCCACCTACCCACCCATCCATCCATTCATCCATCCTTCCTCCCATCTATCCAATGTTTGCACTTTGCTAAGAATAGTAAGAATGAAAAATGGAAGGAGTGCATGCTGGATGGCACGGGGGCTGAGACAGATGGAAAGAAATGTGGAGCAGGGCAGGAAGACAGGAAAGAGGATGGCTCAGAGAAGAAGTGAAAGCAAATTGCACTAATAACGCTCAGCATTAGGTTTCGGTGATGGTAATAATGGTTCATTGATATGTTTCCTGAAGTAGCTAGTGAGCAACTATCACTGTAAAATAAGAAAAGTTATCCTGGGAACCCAGCAAAATCACTGTGGCTAAACTAGGACTGAGAAAGGACAATAGTATCTATCTAACCACAATCGGAAGTAGCAAGTAAGGAAAAAGAATGTCATTTTACCAAACAAACTATTACTGACTCTTGCAAATAACTTGAGATGGCTTGCAAGGGAATACAATACAATTTTAATTGACAATTATATGCTTTATTTAGACATATGTGTCATTAATTTAATTGCTTGGAAGGTCTACATAATAGCTACCTTGTGGAAAGTTATTCTCAAGTATGTTCCTTTTATTTAATTAAAGAACTACAATAAGGTTTTCTTAGAGTATCAATGACAGTCTTGAGGACTCCTAGAATTATCTGGTCATTACATTGATGTCCATAGAGAATCTTTTCAACAAAGCAACCTTCATCTTTTCTTACTTGAGTGCAACTAAAAGGAGTTGAGAGGAGAAGAAATTTGCATAATTGATGGAGTAGATATAAATGCATAGAATTTCAGGCACTTTACTCAAAGGAGTTCCCCTCACGTCATTATTAGCATGCACTTACTTGTATTTTACACAGAATTCTAATACCCACAGAGATGTGAATTACAAAACTAATGAAGGCAATAAGTTAAACATGGTAAGAATCAAGGAGTACCAATAAGAAAGATAACTAAATAGTACATTTCCTAAGAAAAGCAGACAGAAAGGCTCAGGAATCACAACCAGATGAGAAATCTTCCCAAGCGACAGAATTCAGGTTCACTGGCACCAGCACACTAGAGAATAGTGTTAAATTATTTTCAGTGAAACTGAAGATACATTTTTTTTTTGAGACTGAAGATATTAAGCAAGGAAATGGCTTGTGTGCTAGAAAGGGCTTTCCAAACAAAAGGAGTCAATTCTGGTTCTTTCTTTTTTAAACTTATGTGTTGAAAGGAAGGATTATAACTCCTTCACTATAAAAAAACACGGAGAATTTTGGGAGGAATGGTCACACATTTTACTATTAAGGGACAGATCTGATGAAATTTATGTAAACTCTTAAAATTCAAATGATAACTTTAGAGAGACACCATAAACTTCAACTCTTTTGTATTTAACTTACTGAATTTGTACAGTTCATCAGGCGATCTCAAGATTTCTTAGTAGCTGAGCAGTCAAATTCAACATATTTGACTGATACTTTTTAACCATGAAAGCCTAATCATTTAAGTCTACAGTTTAAAAAGAAAGTATTTTTTGGCATAGTGACAAGAACTAACAACCACTCCTTTTTTCATTCAAACAAAGGCAAAGCCAAAGGATATTAGTTAATCTCAGCTGACATACTAAACTGCAAAACAGCTAATAGGAGAAAAGAGTCTGAGGGGAAGAAAGCTGACCGATTTAATGTGTATTTATCAGGCATTAGCTCTACCTCCAATAGCTCATTCACCACAATTAATTTCTCTTTCACACACCAGCAGCACTAGATGATAGCGAAGCATCACTGCCATTTAAAAGTCATTACTCCTGAGAGTCTTAACATACCCCATCTAGAAAAAACAGTCTTGTATCAGGTTGCAGGCAGGTAAAGGTACAGGTAGCCTCAATTCTCTGTATGTCAACTGTGCCTGTGTTTTAAGTAGATTCACAGGCTGGATACAACAGAGGCCCTTGTCGACCTTTCTGGAGACACTTGGAGGCATGCTGCCTTCAATTAAGAAAACACTACAATGTAAAAACAAATGGAAGCACAAACAATTTCTCTAAACACTGTTTTTAAGCTGATACTATAGTTAGTGGTCTGTTGAACACTGAAGAATACAATTAAGAACAATTAGCCATTCAGTTGTACTACCAGAGACAGTTCTTCTTGTGGCCTATATTCTAAACAAAAAGCCAAGCTTCCAAGCAGAATATCAACCATCCTGCTAATGGAGGAAGTATAAAAAGTGCTTCCTGTTTCCTGGCCAACTTGAGTTCCAGACAGCACTCTCCCACTATATGGACATAGGACATAGGCCCAGCCCCTTCCTCCCCTGACACATAACAATCCCTGGTCATTGCCCTTTTGCTCAGATTTTTTTTTTAAGTAGGGAAAACAGATAGGCAGCTATCTGAGAAAGACAAGTCTGATAGACTGTCAGGTCTGGCAACTGCAAAAGGAGGGCTAGAGAGGAAGCTGAAAGAAGACTAAAAGTTCAGTAGGAGGAAATGGGAAACAGAAAAAGAATATATAGTTTATAGACTATAGTCCTTCTTTATAGAAGAAGAAATGATTCGGAGTGTTGGGGGAACATTCACTAGACTATGGAGTTGTGGAGAAATCTTACAGCCTTTAAGTTCAATCTCTCCACTTTATAGATGAGGAAATAAAAGTTGAGAGGCATGAAACTCCCTTCCCAGAGTCATATGTCAGGCAGTTAACATAATTAGAGCTCCTCTAACTATGAGCACCCTTGGGAGAAAATGCTATCTTAACGCTAGGAACAATTATTTTCTCCCGAGAAACAACATGTTTTTCACTTTGTGGCTGCTGTGAAGTGTTTAACAGACCAGGTTTCCCTTTTCATGGGAAGAAACAAATCTTCCTGGGAAGCTTGGGGTCTCCTCATTAATCAAGCACTGTGGGGCCATTTTTCTTCATCTCATTTCTAGTTCCCCTTTATGTCTTTTTTTTCCTCGCCTTTCTTTCAGGTTTTCCATGGAACACATTTGTTCTCTTTATTTTATAGATCTTTGCAAACTCCCCTAAGACTTTCTGGAATAAAAAGAGTATGTTACAAACACCATATGTAACATTTGCCCTTCTAAGGAAACTGAGGTGCTTCACTGACTTGTGTTCCTGATCTCTCCCTGCAACTCAAAGAGAGAAGGAATGAGATCCTGCAGTAGAAGTTCAACTTCACTTGGTCACACTGAGAATTGCAGATCAGTCCTGAGCTTTGCACTCCCATTCTTATTTCCTTAGAATATACGTCTTCCTAAGTAAAACTTGTTGGTATGCCAATTGAAAACTCAGCTTAGATTTTATATGTTAAAAAAAAATCAGATTAAATTGGGAAGAACATTAGTGAGACCACTGAGTCTTTAAGACACATTTTAGTTCAAATGAAAAACTACAAAAAAAAAAAAAAAACAACAACTCAGGCTGAAAAGAAAGTAAAAAATATTTCTAAAGGAATTTCACAATCTCAGAAGGTGTCAAGGTGGTGAAAATTATTGTTTCACTCTATTTCCAGACCTGCACAAAGAGCATAATAACTTACATCACTTTTCAACTGCCCAAGACATCATTTTTACTCGGGTGATATTACCTAGAAAAGGTGGGGGGGGGGGAGGGGAGAATAACAGAGAAAGTAGTCAAGTGCTCTTTTCTACTTAATTTCTCAGGAGGATGGGGTTGGGTTTAGAGTGCAGGTGACCAGAAAGTAAGAACACACTATGGCTGAGCAGTCGCAGGTGACACAACTAGACACCTTTTCAAGTCTGGAAGATTCCATCCCAACCCATGGAGGCAGCTGTTCTTTCCCATCCGCAAAAGCTCTTAAAGGTTTCTGCATGATATATGTGACCTAAAGAGAAATGACATGTGAACTGAATGAAATGTAAGCATTTAAATTTAGAAGCAGAGGGCAACAGGTCAGGCTCAGACATGCAAACACTCGTTAACAGACAGGCCTTGCCATGGAGCCCTGCAGCTCCTCCTCTAATCTCCAGGCATCTCCACAGTTACAGTTTCTTTAAGAAGGCTGGTCCTCCAAGGGCACTCATCTCAGTAGGAAGCACCCAGCCTTTCTCTTCAGAGAATTTACACACTGAAAATATGCAAAGCACAATTTACTCTTTGGCTGACCTGGTAATTCAGGGCTCCTGCTGCTCTGTGGAGAGATCACTGGAGATTCCAGGCTAACCATGCCAAGGAGAGCTTTTGGAACTAGTGTGGTGTTTCCACACACTGAAGGGGACTTAATACTGGAAAAACCTAGGCTGCTGACATGGATGAAAAGGATAAAGTAGAAAGTGCTGTGACTTTCTCCTTAGAGTACACTTACTTTATTAGTTATTAGTTGAGGGAGAACAGTTTTAGATAAGTGCCTGAGTGTTAACATAACACACTGTGCATCTCATTAAGAAGCTACAAAAGGCAGCTTATTGTTCTTATGTTTAAGGTCCCTGTACACAGAAAAATCAAAATGTTAGGATTTTCTGTGTTAGTCCTTAGGGACATTAGTCTTTGAAGAGGCTATCAAACTAACTAAGTTCAGCATCCCTGATTTAATTAATCTGCCATATGGAGCCCAGATATCATTGACAAGATTGATTTGAACTAGGTAATTCACAAAATGGTAATAAATTGTTTTTGAAGTATCAACAATGGTAAATTACCCATATATTTAAAAATAAACATTGTTAATATTTCTGTATTTCTATTATTTCAAGTTCTACATTGATTATATATATATATACACACATACTATATATACATTCAAACATACATACATAAGCAACAATTAAAAATTGTCACCAAGATGAAAGGATTTTGAAGATCATCTTTTTTAGTTCTATATGATTCTGGAATGTTATCAACAATATAAATGCTCTTCCCACTATATAAAAATTAACAGTTTTGCCTGGGATTCTTAATTTTCCACAAAATTGGGCCCCATTTACCAAGACCCAGAAATTACTACCCATCAAAATGCAACATCAATGCAAGTCAAGGTGAAACTTCACAGACCCACAATGACTGAGCAAGTCATCACTAGCTACTGGTTTTCTCTTCCTCTCCCCTCCTCTGCTTGGACCTCCAACTGCTAGAACATTGCTTAGCAAAGACAACAGATATTCAATTCAGAATGGAACAGATTATAAGCACAAATCTCCATTTCCATCAAGTTATCCATTTGAAAGAGCATGAAGGAGGTAGAAAGATTTAAAATTAGTAAACTTGAACTTGAGCCCTTAGACAAGTTGCATTCAGTTTCATCAAGTAACTTTAGCTTCATCATCAGTATACAGGAATAATTATGGTTATTTTTATGTGTAAACGTGGATAAGTTTTGTAAGTTATGCGTTAAATTGGATAGTTTTATAAAAGTGTTTTTTTGGGGAGTAAAATTAACATTTAAGTTGATAGACTTAGAGTAAAGCAGATTACCCTCCATAGTGTGGGTGGGTGGACCTCATCTAATTAGTTGAACATAGATGAAGAACAAAGATGAAGCTGCCTTAACCAAGAAGGAATTCTGCTAACTGACTGCAATCAAAATACAACTGAAATTAAATACAAAATACAACAATTCCCCCCGGTCTCCAGGCTGCTAATCCACATGAAGATTTTGGATCCAGCAAGTCTCCATCATCATATGAGGTAACTCCTTTAAACCTCTCACTCTTTTTCTTTCATTTTTAGTTAAAAAATATTTACTGAGCATCATCTACCATGTGTGAGGATATTTGTGGCCACCGCAAATATGATTCCAGTACAAATATAATTGAGTGGTACACAAAAACAAAGGCACATTCCCCCTCTCATGGTATCTCATCCCCATCTCAAGGTGGAGATCCAAAGATATCACAGAGAGGGATAATATGAGATTTAAGACCTTCTTTCCCAATAACAAGCTCCAAGAGCAAAAAACATCATATCCTGTCATCTTGTTTTTGCCTTTTACTCTTTGTCTTACTAATAAAGCAAGGGTAAACAAGTCTGAATGGAAACACTAGGAACTGATTAAAATAGTTACTGGGAAAAAAGTGGGGATGGAGTGGATGCTAAAAATGCTGGGAATGCTGTAGGGCCTCCTTAGGAAATGCATGAAAATATGTAGAACAACCTGAAAGTCCAGGAGGAAAAGGACAAGCTATAGCTGAGATGACAGTTCAAATGCCTTCCTCCCCTAAGTTATGTATGGCCAGGATATCCAAGGAAATCTGTCAGCCTACAAAAGTTTATAGTGCATGGAGGGCTTTGTACTCAGATTTTGGAAGAATCACAGATTATAAAGCATCAAAAGACAACATAAGCTTGAAATAACAATGCATGGGAATAGACAAAAATACAAGAATCATTGCAAGGTGAGTCATAAACATAGCAAAAAATGGAACAATAAAGAGTTTTATGAGTTCAGAGGAAGGAAAGACTCTAATGGGCCAGTGCATATTCCAAGACCTTATGACAGTTGATGTAAAAGATGGCTGCTGGGCTCTTTAGGATGAATGGAATGGAGGCAGGAAGGACAGGGGAATTATTTCCCAGTAGGTGGAATGGCCTTTGGTGACCAACCCAATAAAACTGACTCAGAAGCAACTGATGATAGGGGAGTACAGCTTGGGCAGGAGGTCAGGCCTGGGTTCACTGACTCAAGCGTCACAAGCAGGAGATGACAGCTGAAGCCGTGCAATTATGGATTCTCAGAATTTACATCCCTTGCCAAGTCTAGAGTTCTATGGGTGTATGAGTATTAAGAATCTCTCCCCTATCTTTTCAGGTTTAAATTTCAGTCCTTACATGCAAATCAAAATCAGAGTGAGATTTCACCTCATACTCATTAGAATGGCTATTATGGGGAAGTCAAGAAATAAGCACTGGTGAGGATGTGAAGGAAAAAGGAACTATCTTCCACTGCCCATGGGAATGTAAAATAGAAAACAGTGGAGGTTCCTTAAAAATTTAAAAATAGAACCACCATATGACCCAGTAATCCCACTTCTTGGGGATTTAACTGCAGAAAATAAAAACACTAATTCAAAAGGATATACATACCCCTATGTTTATTACAGCACTGTTTTAATAGCTAAGCTATGGAAACAATCCAAGTGCCCAACAATGGATGAATGGCTAAAGATGTGTATATATACACAATAGGTTTTATGCTCAGCCATAAAAAAAAAAGGAAATCTTGTCATCTGTGACAATATTTAAGGACCCCAAGGGATTATGCAAAGTGAAAGAAGTCAGAAGGAGAAAGACAAATACCAATACTGCAATGATTTCACTTATTTGTGAAAGACAAAGAAAATGAGAACAAAACCAGAAATGAATCCCTAAGCTGTGATGACACATGGTGGTTAGCAGAGGGGAAGGAATAGGTAGACAGGGCTTATTAGTTGGTGGTAGATGGTGACTGGGCATTTGTTGGTGGGTGTGGTAAGAACACATGCAGTTGGAAACTAATATTACTTCAATTAAAAAAAATAAAACTAAGAATTCTCTTTCCTTTTAAAATTTGACTCAAGCTCTGACTACTCAAGCTTTTTTGTCCTAAATGGTTTATTTTGAGTGTACTTGGGCATTCTTTGTAACATGGCAGAGGAGAAAAAAGATGGTTGTTTTCACAGACATTAATAACTATTGGTAGTAAAATGCTGTCTTGTATTCTTCTGTGTCTTCTAAATAGCATCAACTACATCAGTTATTCTCAATATTGATTAACTAGTTTTTTTTTTCTTTTTGGTATGTTTCTATTATTCTACTTAGGGATCTGGCTCACAAGCAGTGATACCTCCTCATATTCCCAACTTACTAAGTAGGAAGTGTTTTCCATTTTATCACCAATCCTTTCCCCTTCTCTAATACTTTAACCTCTATGTTCCTATATATTATTCCTCTACTTGTGCCTACTTTGGGTGCCATGGAATGAATGCTTCTTCTAATATACAATCTCCCATGAACAGCAAAACTATCATTTTGTATACAAGTAATTATGCTCTTTTTACAATAACATTGGCACATAGTTGGTGGTGATTATCCACTTCAATCAGGTTCACATTGGAATGGAAGAGAATATGCAAAAAGACACAATGGAGTAAACAGGGGCAAAGAATGCAGGGTCTTTCCTCTTTTGTACCGGGAAACCAGAGTGGAGATACAATCTAAACACCAGTGGTAAATTCAAGTTCCTTGAGTCTTCTGCTGGCTATTGTATTTGTAAAATTAATCAGTCTGGTGGGCCAAGATGAGTATATTTCAAGAATTTTAGAACATAACCCTAAAGATTCATTCAAAGTATTTGTTTTATTTATAAAATAATTCATGATAAATACTTCTTGGTATTACCCCATATATGCCAAAAATGTTGAAATTTAATTTCAATTTTAATAGGTCTCCAGACAAACACTCATATCTGCATGTATTACCTGTTGTATGTTTGTGCTGCAAATCTAAAATGAGCTTGCATTATCTAAAGACAAATATCAAAACTATATATGGTTAAAGTAAGTCATGTGTCTTGTTCTACATAGTTAACTTTTTAAACTCAGAACTTAAGAACTCTTACAATTTGCATCTGTTCCATTGTCTTCAGTTCATCAAAAATAGACAGGTAGAATTTCACCCAAATTCATTGATCCGTTAACATCCAAGACATTTAATTGTCTCACCTTCCCTTATTTCCAGACGTCACCCTCTTTGGTTGTATATATACTCTGAATTCATTCAATCCAAATCTCCTGGTCAGGGCTCTGTCTTTGAGCTCTTGTTCATGTTTCCAACCTTGCGACTTACGCTCTTGCTTCCTCCTAAATTGAACTCTCCAACTGCCCTTGTTAGAAACCTAATACCTAATCTATTTGATTCCAAGGCACAATTCAAAGGCCTTTTACCCTATAAAATATTCCTGATCTTGAAACTTCCAATAAAGGATGCTTTCCATTTTTCTGAACACGCATAGCATTTTGGTCTTATTCATCCTGATGAGATCCATAGCACATATCATGTCTAGTCTGTTGTAGGCACAATAATCTCTGCAGACTAAATAAACAAATAATCCTGATGACCCAAGTAGTAACTCTCTTAATTAATATGCCTGTGCAAAGCATTAACACAGAATTTCCTTCATAGAATCAATGGTACTTTAAGTTATTACTTTATTCAGCTGAAATTTAAAGTTACAGAAACAAATAAGATAAGAAAAACACAGAAGGACCATTGATCTCATTTCAGGGTATTATTCTATGCTATTCCATCATTTCTTGACCATTAATAATGGAATTTTTGGTCAACCCTAAACACACTGCAAATTTGAATCATCTGCCAGAAACTAAAACCATCACATTAGCTCATTATTGATAAAGTAACACACTGCAATACTGTAAAAGAGTTTTTTTTTTAAGTCACTGGGTTCTTTCTCAAAAACATAAGGTGAGGGAGGGTAGAGATATACTGGCTATACAAAGGCAATATTGGGATTGTTAGAATCATAAACCAGTCCACTAGCAACTGGTCATTAGTAAAAGGCAGGCAGGTATATGCAAAATAACTTTTTTTCTGAAAATAATTTTTTAAAAATTGAGTTTATACATAAAATTTATAACTCTCTGTGTCAGGTATATATTACACTTTGATATCTGTCTACCCTACATTGTGATCATCATGAAAAGTATGGTTTATAAACTATTTACATGAAGGTATTTTCATGCAAAAACTCATGTCTATAATTGTCTTCAAGTATAAAAAACAGGATTACAGTAATACCCCAAAGTGCTTGCCTATTTAGTCTAGGGCCACACATGCCTTTTTCATTGGAAGCTCTATAGATGCTTCTTTAATATTTTATTCTATATCAATGCATATGATCATCTTTAACACTAACTCAATCCCCCAAAATTCACTTGGTAACTCCCAACAAAAGTGAGGTACTTTGATTTCTTTTCTCAGCATCACTAAAACCTCAATGGAGGTTTTATTTGTTCTTATGTATTAGAGACTCTTGTTCTTCCAGCACCACCTGCACTTACTAGCAAATAGAGAGAAAAGCACATTAAAGAGCACCGAGCAGATGGGCCCAGAGCCTCACAATTTGGGTGTAAAACTCTCAGTGCTAACCTCTCAATTTAGAGTCAGGCTCTTTCCCACAAGCATTTTAGATATTTAACATTTCACTCTGAAAGAAAAAATGAAGTGAAATACAGATGGGTGGTCTCAAATCTAATGTTAGAATTTTCTGTTACTTCGCTATATAAACTAATGAAGCAAACATCAATAGTTTTCATAAAATTTTATTGCCTAATTGATCTTTTATGTTTTCTCCAGAAAGGTTTTCAGTGTTATTGGAAAAGAAGCAACAGAGTCCACCTATTTATTACACAGTGCCATAAATTATTGGAATATCATCAATATGATACCATATAGCATTATTCACTGAAACAGATCTTATTTTTAAAATGCATGTATTACTACAGTTGTCAACTGCAGTTACATAATAGAATCACTGAGGGAACTCTAAACAATTTTAATGCCCACACCCAAACCTAGACCAATTATATCAAAATCCCTGGGAATAGAGTCCAGGTATTCTTGTTTTTATAAATCCTCCCCAAGTGATACTCAAGAGTGGCTGAGGATAAAGGGGTTAAGGGCACTGTCATACAAGTAAGCATATTTTATTTCAAAAATGTATTTAACAAAAAGTTAAAAAGCACAAATAATTTGTCATTTGACTCTCAAAACAGCCATACACAGTAAATGCTGGTTTCATTCACATTTGACAGACGAAGCCGAGGTTTCCGTAATGTAGTGGTTATCACGTTCGCCTAACACATTTGACAGACGAAGAAGCTAAAGTCGACACTTAGGCAATTCATCAAAGATCCCAGTGAAAAGGAGTGTAAACCAGGATTTGTGTCCAGGTAATCTGGCTTCAGATTCTAAGCCCCTAACTGCTACACTAATCTGATTTTCTCAAGGATAATTCACCTACAATGAAGTGTTCAGATCTTAAGTGTATTCAGTTCATGAGTTTGGACAATTTTATACACCCAGGTAGCTGATTTAAATTTAAAACAATTTTATAGTTTTGTGATATATCCATGTTGCTGCAAGTATAAAAGGTTCTCTCCCTTTCTCTCTTCTTTAACCCTCTTCTCCCTCCCTCCATCTCGCTCTATCCCTGTCTCTCTCTGAAAGCCATGATGGTGTGGATACACCAAAAACTGTTTACCCAAACACCTATTAATGAACACTTTACATTAATTATCTCCACGTATCAGCTGTTATGAACAAGTCTACTATGACCATCAGGTCTAATCATATCTGATTGGGGAAATATATTTTTATATGTGTACTTAAATGCATAGGAGAGAAACTGTTGGATCATATGATAGGTGAACATTTAACTTTATAAAAAACTGTCAAAATATTTTCCACAGTGGTTGTACTATTTTATATTCCCATCTGCTTATTCCAGAGTGCTTTTCAGGAAGAACATGTTTCAATTTTCACAGTGCATCTATCCAGAAAATGAAGTTTGAAATATTACAATGGTTCACTATTTGACCAAAAAAACCCCAAACACCTAAACACCATCACCAATGCTAACAACAAAAGTATTTGTTCTCTAACAGCATATCATGAGAGGGCACTTGAAAACACTGGTTCTGCTAGACGTCAGGGTAAAAAATTAGGGGGAAGGGGAGAATACTATCTATATAGTATATCACTCACTTGAAAATTCACAATACAGTCTGAGAAGCTTTATAATAAAGAAACAGACAGAAAAGTGAATTGCATGTTTAACTCAGCAGTTCTCGAGGGTCCCCAGTTCTCTGAGATAACTACAAGGGAGAATGTGATGCTCCAGATGTCAGTGTTTGGAGGACACAGACGAGGGCATAATTGTTGGAGGAGATTGGGCATGAGTTCATAATATTCTGTATGAGTTGTAAAGGGTAATAAGGTTTCGAACTTGTAGAAATGGGTGGAGAGAGTAGGAAAGTTCTCACTCTAGATTTAGGGTAGTGTATGGACCAAAGAACAAAATGAGAAGTATGAAGCTCATAAGCTAAAATTTTACCAGAAGGACTGGGTCGCTGTGGCTGAGGTAAGGGACAGTGTGGTCAGACATGGGTAATCTGCAGTGTCCCATGTAAACATGAGGATGCTCTTTATATACTGGCTGGTTGGCAGGTCTGCTGGTTGCAACACTAGAAGAGTGGTAATAAATCAGCAACAATATTTATCCAGAACCTAATCTGGGTCAGCCGGGGACCACACTAGGCATTGGGACACAGAGATAATATGGCAGACATAATGTCTGGTCTCTTGATCTTGTAGAGTATCAGCATTGTGGGTTGCTTACAAAAAGCAAGTTCCAGAACTCTAGAACAACATTAAATGACCATCCTAAGTTCCCTGAGCCATAGGAATTCCAGAAAAATATATTACCAGAAACATAAAATGATATATTTATACCTATGGTCATACACATGTGTTGAAGGCAGAGAGAGTGCAGAGTATTGAAAGGAGGAGTTTGAGATACAGGAAAAACATCTAGGTAGAGGAAACAGAATGTGGTTTGGATGAGAGGCTTGTATTCATTAATATGCAATAGGACAAATGGCAACATTTCAATATTACTGACATTCATATTTAAATCCTGTAAAAACTGGGACAAAAAGAGATATACATCTTAACCAGAAAGAAGGCACAACTCATTCTGGCAAGGATGGGAGTAACCCTGCAGAAAATGGAGATGCTGAAACAGACCAGGCACAAAAAGCTGTCATCTCCAGCACTGTCAGCTTTTTGTGCCATGATTATTTATGAAAACCTATCTTTAATAAAACTGGATACAGTTTGGCTAGAGGAAGAAAAATCAAATTAGAAGGGCAATTTTGAAATATCCAAAAAGTCTACATAATTAATGACATGAGGAGGAGATGATCATATTCTAAACCACTGGTATAATGATAAAGTATTACAAACACATATTGTCCAATAATTTTTAGAATGTACACTAAAATTGAATTTGGAGAAAATCCTTGTGAAGCTACAGTCAAGGTGTGTTCTCCTTTAGTCTAGATTGTTTTGTTAAATTTGCCACTGCCATTTATTAATGCATCTAGTATTTCATACAAAAAATACTTTTGTTTCCTTTTTTCCCTCATAGATTTTCTCCGTTCTTTTTCCTCCCTTGTTGGGATTTTTTACTTTAGATTACCAACATACTGGAAACATGAAAATTATATAAGCTGATTCTCCATGAATGTTAATATTTTGCTCAATTTTTCTTTGCTTTAACCCTTTCCCAGATAATCTGAATTCTGACAGTGATAGGATGATGTCACTTATAAATTTTAATTTCTGCACTGCAGGTATAGCCTGCTAATTGGTATAATTTTATAATGAAGCTTGTTAGTGTATGTAAGTATTAGCACTTTTTCCCACTAAATTAACATAAATTTATGATGCTGTATAACTTACTTTTTCAATGACCATGAAGTAAGTCTACACAGGTCTAGCATTCACCTGCCTTGGAGAGAGATTAAGTTGCTGATAATAAAAGCAATAGTTCATAGTTTAGAAAGGAAATAATGTCAACAAAAGATTCACCTTGAATGTGAATGCTCATATGATATGCATCTAAAGCAGCTTATCTTTGAATCTAGTCTAGAGAAGGTAGCTACTGACACTGGAAGACTTCTGTTGTAAATCAAGATCAAGGCAACAAATCACACCCACTTTAAATCATCTGTTCTTTTAAGCATTATGAACACATAGGATAACATTGCTGTGACAGGCACCCCTCAGGCATTATGCAAAAACCATGTCATGTAAGAGCTGTAAGTAGTCTTCAACCAAATGGCCTGGCTTTGTTCAAGTTGTGTTGTCATTTTTTTTTTTTAAACAAAGTGTAAGATAATTCCTTATTGCCATCATTCACTTGGCAAATATTCACTACTTCAATATGAGGTGACAGGTACTGGAAAGACTGTTTAAAGATTAGAAGTTGCATGGAGACATTCACATATTCACATCTTCAAACAAGCTGGTTCTTAAGGAACAAATCACAAAGCAACCAAATAACTCTCAAGAGGATGAACTCTCCAGGAGTTTAAACTGCTCTCTGCTCAGACATCAATGAAAGGTAGCACTGGCCAAAGAACAGAGTCAAGGAAGCCCCTAATTGTTAAAGCAAAAAAGTTCTTTAGGGATGAAAGAGTTCTGTAACTCTTTTGTTATCAGCATGAATGTAAATATTCTTTTTGATAATCATATCAGTTATTTTAAAAAATCTTGACATCCTGTTTAAAAAATTCTTCATGTGACATCTAAATTAGAATATCCACTAAATGATGAAATCAGGGAACATAGCATAATCATGAAAAGTTAATAGAGGATTTGTGATTGATCCTGATCAAATGCAGCACTAGGTTGGGGTGGGTGGTGCTTTATAGAAACCCATTTGGTCTATATCACAGACCAACTGAGACTTAGTCAGAAGAACCTAAAAAAAGGGACAAGCTTCATCTGTAAACTTAACATGGCAACAGAAATGAGGATATCAGTTGTGTAGTGCTCCTACTCTTTTTGACCATATCAAACAGTATTGGTTTATATCAAATTATATAAGCATTATTTTGAGTGGTTAGTGTCCACATTACCAATTAATTAGTTTAGATGCTTAAGAGTCTACAGTGCTGACTGTAGCCTTTCTCAAGTCACTTCCTCCAAAAATTAACAATTTTGACAGCCATCTTGTATATTTCTTGCACAAAATTAAGAAACTCAAAATGTCTTACTTAGTCTAATAAAGGAGAAAATTATCTTGATTATATTATGCAACAAAGGAATTTTAAAATGGGCATCTGGAGGAAGATAATTTTGATTAGAGAGACAGAATGAGGCTAACTATTAAACACCATCTTAATTATGTACCCAAGTAGCTATAAATGCAAAATTTTCTGTCCTTTAAATAAAATCATGTAAAATTTCTTTGCTATGACTGCTTAAGAATATTAAGAAAGAACTATTTCCTCATCCTAACCACTAATTAAATTAAAAAGTGACAAATTAAAACTTTAAAGTATAACAAAATATTTATAAGCCTTTATAAACTAATGTTGCATGTATAAAAAACATAGTAACATGGTATATATGTATCTATATAGTAACATATCTATACAGAGAAAAAGGAATGTTACCCAAAAAAGAGGCACAATCTGAGATTTTTTAGGAAAATACATATGGGCACACATAAAAGATGGATAGAACATTACAAAATAATTTTTTTTGCTTTTCACTATGATTTTCTTTTTTTATTAAATACTTTATTATATGGATAATATTTCACATCTTTGTAATCCCCGGGGCTCTCCCCTACCTGATCTTTCCCTACCTCCCTCATTTTCCCCTCCTCCCCTCCCCTAAGTTGTGAACTTCAGCTTTTTAGTTTGTTTTGACTTTTCCTCCTGGCCTTTTGTTTGTTTTTCCTATGCCCCATATATTAGTGAAACCATTTGGATTGTCTTTTTCTTTCTGAGTTGTTTCTGTTAATACGATTTCTTCTAGGTACATCCATGTTATCATAAAATCATCAAATTTGTCATTTTAAATTGATGAGTAATATTCCATTGTGTATATATACCACCTCTTTTTCATCCATTCATTTGTTTGGGGACATTTGGGTTGCTTCCATGTCCTTGCAATTATAAATAGTGCTGCCAAAAACAGGTGTCCCTTTTTACCCACATTGAGGTTTCCTTTGGGTAGATTCCCAAAAAAGCGATTGCTGGGTCAAATGCCAGTTTCATTTTCATTAGTCTGAGGGTCCTCACACTGCCTTCCATAGTGGCTGGACCAGTTTACATTCCCACCAGCAGTGTTAAGAGTGTTCCTTTCACTTCACATCCCCGCCAGTACTCTCTGTTGCCTTTTTGATTGTCTTTTTTGATATATGCCATTCTTGCTAGTGTGATGTGTTATTTCATTGTGGTTTTGATTTGCATTTCTCTGATTACTAGTGACGTCGAGCAGTTTTTCATGTGCCTGTTGGCATTTGTATTTCCTCTTTGGAGAAGCATCTTTTTAGACAAAATATTAACAGTGTTTACCTCTGTGTGTTAGAGCTGGCACTTCAACTTATGGTGAATGTGATCTCATACTTAAGGAGGTAAGTCACATAAAGGAAAGGTGACAATATACTTTTCTTTTTTGTTAGTAGTGAGGCTTCAGGAAGTAGCAGAGTACAGATGCCACCAAATTTTCTACTACTATCCAGTTACTGTGTGGGTTTACCCTGATTGGTTTGTTATTTAAAGAAGAATTCACTGAAGTTGAGCCCTACAGACTAGAGCAAAGGTTAAGCTTCAGTGAAATAAATGACAGGAATAGACATAAACAAAATAGAACACAAAGGAATTTCTTGATGATCATAGATGTCTTTAGTGAAGTATTGATCAAGTGGCAAGTCTGGGGTGTGTGTGTGTCCCCTTTCAGTAATGAAACATCTCTACTCCTATAGCTGACAAGTTTGTTCATACATTCATCAAACATTGTATAAAGTTCTACACTGTAACACTGGAGATGAGCATACAAAAATAAATGATTGATTCTTCAAAGAGTTTAAAATTCATTGAGAAAGACAAGTAAATAAATGTCTACTGAACAACATATACCCTGAGTATTAGTAGTATGAGGGTAAGGAGGGGAGGAGGAATTTGTCAATTTTATTCTTAGAGTAAAGAATATTAAAAATAAAATCTTTTAGATTCGCAACAACTAATTCTTGATTTCATTCCCAGTAAACAGTGAATACAGAGTTGTGACTGTTAAGTCAACTTCAAGAAAGTATGACTCTATTATAACAAAAAGTTTATTTTTCTTAGAAAAGTTTATAAAATCACGGCTTCCCCTCTGATCCATTTCATTGATTCACTCAATAAATATTCATTGAATGCTTTCTATGTATTGAGCACTATGCTAGACCCTTAAGATACAATGATGTGCCAGAGTCTTGTGGGCCTTGTAGAGTTTCCATCTTATGGAAAGAGACAGAATAAGTTGACAAATATATAAATATATATATATATACAATGATAAGTCCTATGAAGAAAAAACAAGAAATTATATTCTTTAAGAACACATAACGGAAATCTAAGTTAGCTATAGCAGGTAAGAGGGTAGTGTATATGGTTTCTGAAGAACAGAAATCTGAAGAACAGTATTATGTAGGGTGATAGGAGTTAGTACTCTAAGAACAACCTGTTCAAAGATCCAGGAATGGAAAAGGACTGGTGCTTTTAAGGAACAGATAGGTATCCAGAGGAGGAGGGAACAACCAAAGTTGAGACTGGCAGTATGATCAGGTCCCTGGTTTCTCCAGGGCCTTTGATCATATAATGCACTTATGCTAAACACTGAAACAAAATAAGCGAGCTGGTTGCAGAGTAGACAATGGGCCAGACAGAGGAGGAAGACCAGAACAAATGCAGTTAGAAGGCTCTGGCAGCACTAAAGGTACCTGATAGTAGCTGGGACTATGGTGTTGCGATGGTATATAGAGAACCAGACAGATGACAGGAATATTCCAGAGCTAAAGCCAGCAGATCATGCAATAGAGGACTGATGGTTACAAGTCAGAGGAAGGTGTCATAGATGATTCCCAAATTTCTGTTTTGTCCAACCAGATGGATGGAACATCATTCATCGAGATAAAGATTCAGTGTGGAATGAAAGAGCAGCTGTTCAGTTCTGTACACCAAAAGATGACACAAGAAGTAGTAAGCTATATATATAACAAATACATATTCTCCATATCAAAAAAATCTTGCTGCTTTTCTTCCCAGTGTCTTTCCCATTTCAATCAATGGAACTATATTCTCTGTCATTCACTTTTAAGCCAAGATATTCTTGATATTCTTAAGTCCTTTCTTCCTAAGAATTTAGTACCTCCATCCAACCACCAATAGGTCTCACCAGCCTTACCTTCAAAATATGTTCTGAATCCATTTTCAGGTGGTAGATTTCTGAATCCACCACCAACACTGGTAGAAGTGAAAACACTGCTATCTCTGAATTCCTGTCTGAGTGTATTCACACAGAAGCCTAATGGATCTCTTAAAAACATCAATCAGCCAGGTGTGGTGGCACATGCCTGTAGTCCAAGAGCTGGGAGGCAAAGAGGTCAAGGATTGCTTGAGTTCAAAGGTTTGAGACTACCCCAGGCAACATAGTGAGACCTGGTTTTGAAAAAGCAGCCAGGTGTGGTAGTGGGTGCCTGTAATCCCAGCTACCTGGGAGTCTGAGGCTGGAGACTACTTGAGTTCATGGGATTGGGACTACCTCGGGCAACATAGAGAGACCTAGTGTCAAAAATAAATAAATAAATAAAAATAAAAACATCATCAAAGCATGTTTCTCCTGTTCTAAGTGCCTCCCCATGTCTTCCTATAATTCTGAGAATAAATCAAATATATACAGTGGTTACTGTGGGCTCCTAGATCCTAGGAGATACAGGTCCTGACTTCCTTTCCACCTCATCTTCTCTGGTGACCTCTTTCTTGTTACAGTTGCCCCTGCTGCTCCATAGACACTTCTAGGTAGTCTCTGCCTCTGAAATTTTACCTGGAATGTTTCACCACCAGTTTTATACATGGTTTGCTCTTTGCTTCATTCAGATGTCTGCTCAAAAACCACCTTCTCAGAGGCTCAGTCTCATTAGTTATTAGGGAAATGCCAGTAGAAAATGATAACGGCATACACCTCACACATATTAGACTTACAAAAATTAAGATGGCTCATAAGAACAAGTGGATCAACAGGAACTCTAATCGATGCTGTGTGAGAATGTAAACTGGTGCCATTTGGAAAACAATTTGGTTTTAAATTTTGGTGTGAGGTTGAACACTGAACAATTTCACTCATAGGAATGTCATGGAGAAACTCCTGCATATATGCAGCAAGAGGCACACATAATAATGTTAGCCCAAGCTTGGAAACAACCTATGTTATCTATCAACAGGGCAGTGAATGTATTGATTTTGTGCACTCAACCCAACAGACCATAATTCGGCTGTTAAAATGAACAAACTATATAGCTCCACACAATAATGGAACAATAATATGGTTTTTACATGACAAAACAAGCAAAACTAAACATGGTATTTCTGGATATATTCACAAGTGACAAGAATTTTTTTTTAAATAAAAGTTTAGAGGAAATTTAACATGTAGTTGCTTCAAAAGATAGGCAGGAATATGGGATGGAACAGAGAACAGAAAACTGAAACACTTAGAAATGCCTATTTCACCCTTTGAATAGATGGTAGGTTCATAAGTGTTATGCTTTTATGCTTTATAACTTACAAATAAGTTCACATGTACATGTTAAATGTCAGGTAATAAAAGTTAAAATACAATGAATGGAAACTAGAAATTTGGTGACAAACATAAAAGTGGGGATCTTGGATGTTGATATATTCCTGCACCATATATAAAAGTTACTTAATTGAAAAAAAAGTTAAAATCAAAGTAATGGCTGAACCAAGGGTAAGGAAAAAGTTACAGTAATTTCAGTAATTTTTAAAGTTTATTTTCAGTTCCTTTTTTACCTCACTGTCTAAAATTCATACTGCACCTCTTTTTTGTACTTTATTTTTCTTCATAGGCTACATCACTCCCAAAATTATGTATCTGAATATACATATATAATAACATACAGTCACTTTCCTGTTTATTTTAAAATCTCTCCCACTAGAATGTAAACTCCATAACTGGAATCTCTGGCATTCTTGTCTAACACAGTATCCCAAAGGCCTTCAAATAGTACCTGGCACACACACAATAAATATTTATGGACTGAATGAATAAATGGATGAATGAGTGGCCTAGATAACATAAGCAAACCAACAGAGTATAACAGGCTTAAATTCTGGACTTAGATATATTCTGAGTCTAGTTAGTCTTCTGAGGTGGGTAACCTTGAGTGATATATGTCACTAGGTCTCAGTTTTCTCATCTCTAATATAAGAGTAATGAAGTGATTGTAATGATTAAGGGAAGAATTCAGCACTTTGTCTAGCACAAAATGATTACATGTACTAACATAATTTCCCCATAAAAAGATATTCTTTCTCCATGGCTGTGAACAATTTCAACTCTTCGGGCAGTTTTTCTATGAACAATTTCCTCTACACCCAATTTTAAAACATGGACTGATTTGGAATCCTATAGTTATTTTTGTTGTCTGGTCAGACTAAAGAGATGAGCTAGGGAAATCTTGTAACCACCAAACCTGCAGTGAGAATGTCACAAAAATAATCTTTTATTTGCCCTCGCCACCAGCTTAGGAGAGCAACTAAATGAGAAAAACAAAAATAGTGCCTGCCTTTTTTGAGAGTTTTCTCTATGCGAAACATCATCTCATAATTCCTCAAACAACCAGTGTGGGACATCAGTGTGTATAAGAATTCCAGAAAGAAGAATTAGTTATATTCATATACTTTCTTCTCAAAATTACTACGACAAAACCTCTATCTAAAAAGGACCAAATCCATAGTGCTGTTGGCCCCCAGAGCCCCCAGACCATTCACAATGAAGATCAATCTTTCAGTGAAGGGGCCAATGTTTTCCATTTGGACTGTTGCCAAGGGCCCAGGGCATCCTTCCCTCCCTCTAGAAAAGACCACACCCTCTTGGAGAGCTGCAAGCCATTTTAGGAGATCTGTTCCCAACTCTATTCAGGCTACAGATCCCGATGACAGTCCCAAAGTTCCAATGACTTGGGAGAATTCTAGATTATTATAATAATGATGATGCTAATGACTCATAACAACAACAGCAACTGTTTATACAGTGTTTATAACCTACTAGGCAGTTTTTATTCTAAGTATTTTATACATATTTGCTCATTTAATTTACATAAACATTCCATGGGCTTGGTATAAGATTGTAATTTGATTAAATCCTGTGAGGAGCCTGAAGGTGAACACATGGTACCTAGATGCAAATTGACTTTGCAGAATCAGAGGAGACCAGAGCTGAAACTGTAAATGGTTTCTAAGAGTAAGATAGTGGATCTCCACAGGCTGGCCTGGTTTTGATCACATACGGTTCTCCCTTATATCCAATCCAACCTGCTATTTCTCCAGAATTAACTAAGTAGAAATAAGGATGTGTGGGCAGGGAGGAAGCCGAGGAAGGGGTACTCAATTTTTGTCACATCACTTGCTAATTACTTCTCATCAAGTCTACCGGCCTGTGCCCAATTCCTAGACCTGTCACATCCCATGACTTCTATGTCATCCAGTGCACCTTATCCCACCTTCCACCCTCTCCACTTTCTTGGTTTTCAACAGTTACAACTTCCTTTTGGGATTTTATACTGACTCATTCAGATGTCTCCGTCATCTTCCTGCAGGCCCTCCATGCTCATAACACATTGTGTACTTGTCATCTGCTATGTAATGACCCTTCCATTTTTATCTTAGAGGGGTGAATCTGTTAAAAGTTTTAGCATCTTGTGATCACAAAGGACATCTGCTCTCCTGGTATCTGGTAGAGAGAGGCCCAGTGATGGCAGATGAACAGGGAAAGCTAACTGACTGAATGGGTTAAGCAAATATGATCACTCTCTCCCAGTGCATAATAGCCATCCACCCAAACACTACCCTTGCAAAACAGCTGGATGGAGGCTCAGAAAAGGGAGATATCTCTGCACTGTTGGGAGCTGCTTGATGAGCACTGAGGACTTTTTAGAGAATTCTTCCTGAGAACTTTGCTTCTAGCTCTAGAATTTAAACTTGAATCTGTTTCAGTGAAACAATAGCCATCACTCTCACCTATGAGCAAGTCTTGCATTTAATCCTTGGCTTCTTAGTTCATTAATATCCAAGTTTCTGAATAGCTTTTGAAGTTTAGTCAAAGGCTGTTCACAATGTTTGGGGCAGAATTTCTGTTCGGAGAATTACTTTTTCTCTTCAGAGCAAATCACATTTGCTTTTCCTTTATCCTGTTAATAAATGCTATTTAAAAGGCTGGCTACAATGAAGGTGAAAAGTGAAAGATACATCTAGAAGTTGTTAATCAATATGGAATTTCTCTGGGCGCCTGTGTGACCTCAGCGTTTTTTGCATTTCCACAGGTCTCCTTGGAGATGGTTGCTATGATCACTCCGTGTCACTGCTAAAAATCTTCAAAATGTAGATCGCTGCTTTCACCTCTTCTCCTCCCCTCTCTATTAGCTGTTTTCCCTTCACACATAGTTTATTTCTCTATGAATCCAATCACTCACATTTTTAAAACCACATTACATTTCATACAGACAGAGTATCTCAAGATTGATTTTAAAATATGTACAACCAGTCTATTTCCCTCCTTTGATTAAAATTCATGTAAATATATTTTTATTAATTCACAGTATTAGGCACATATCAAATATCTCATTATTTCATGATGGCTGTTACAAATGCTTAAAAGAAAAAAGAACTTGAAAGGCTGAGTAAATTAAAACAATGTAAGAACTGACTCCCCAGTAACTGGGGAAAGCTAAAAGGCAAGATTCAAAAAAACAATTTTAGCACCCCAATGTTAAGGGCTTTGTGGAAATCTAGAATTCAAATGTAAATTAGAAAATAGATCCTTCAGAGTACTTCAAAGTCCTAATTAGGCAGATCTGCAGACTAGGGAATGATGGGGAAGAAAAAGCGACATATATTGTCGATGGAGCATAGCAAATGGTTCTTAGAAACTTGCAGGGTTTTCCTTTTAGCTGCCATGTTTTTGAAGAAAGGAACAACTCAGGGATAGAAACCAAAATTCATATCTTTGAAGGGAGGAATGCCTGTGTGGCAGTATTACAATCATATGAATTGGTAGCAATACGATACGAAGAACTTTTATTAGTATACAAGTTATAAATAAAAAAGACACCTTATTTTGTTCATGTGAGGGAAAAATAGTGCTGTCTAAAATTAAGCTATTCATTTTTTATTTTTAACAACATTAAATTGTAGTAAAGTCTATAAACAGTTCAATGTTAGAAATGAATTCTTTGGGGCCTGCTTTAAACATTTCCTTAAGGTAATGGGTTAAATAAGCAGCAATTTATATAACTTTTGTTAATGAATCAAGTGAAGTCACCATACACAAAAATGAATAAAAAAAAGCTAGAATCCATTCATTTGTTCATTTAAACAACAATAGTTAATGAACATTTGTTTAGTACTATGCACTCTGGTTGGCATTTGGGATGCAAAACATTCAAAACATCTGATCACTTTTAAGGGGTTAGGGGAAAAAACCAGAACTATAAGTAAATAATTACAGTACGGTTGAAATATGGTGACTGAAACATAAAATGGAAAATAATTCTGCTTTCAAAAAAGGGTCGACTGAAGACCGGGCATGGTGGCTCATGCCTGTAAGTTTCAGCCTATGAAGCGGCTGGGGCTAGAGATCGCGGTTTGAGTCCCGCCTGGGGCCCGTAGCGAGACCTAGTTCCAAAAAAATAGCTGGGCGTGGTGGCACGCGCCTGTAATCCCAGCTACCTGGGAAACTGAGGCTGGGGATTGCTTGAGTCTGTGGTACCCCTGGCAACGAGAGCCTGCGGTTCCACGGGCACAAATAGCAAGACCTAGTCTCAAAACAAAACAAAACAAAAACCCAAAAAACAAACAAAAAACAAAAAAGGGTCGACTGGTCAAAAAAACTGGGGGCAAGTGTCTCATATGAAAAATAGTTTTAAGAGAGCTGTAGTATCATTGTTCTGAACATTCAAAGATGAACTTGCCCTCGAGGTGCTGGCAGTCTAGTACAGGGACAGCTAAGAAAATTGACAAGCAGGACTTTTCAACCATCCATGTGAAGGAGCAGTTTTTTAAAATGATGAATTCTTCACAGACTGATCCTTTTGTAACTTTCTGTTAAAAACTAGAAATCAAAATTCTAAATGTTTATTCAATTTTTATGTTTATTTCATGGAGCAGGAGTAACTTCTCAGTTCATGGGTATGTATTGCAATAAACCATGAGAGGTACTAAATAAATGCATATAAATTGTCATATTGGAGAAAACGATCAGTTTGTGGTGACAAGGATGAAGGTAATTTAAAGAAAAACTATAGAAGATGTGACTCTTGAATTGTCTTTTTAAAATGAAGTAGGACTTGTCAGAAAAATGTAATGAGTGGATAAAGGAATAGTATTCCAGTTAGGAGTAACAAAGATAGGAAGAACCAGAATTTTTATAAAATTGGGTGAAGAGGCATGAAAAAGACCAGTGAAAGAGGGTCTGACAAACTGAAGTCAAGCCTACATAAGCTGATTGCGTCCCCACATAGTAAAACACCATAAATTAGACTGAAATAGAAAGCAATCGATACCCTTCCTGGTCATTTAAGATGTTGCTACAAAAACAACTCCAGGGATAATCATAAATTAATTTGGGTCTTATCAAATGCCACCTAATATTTATGATTTCTTCTTTCTTTAAGGCTAGTGTTGCAGGTAATGGACCTTGATCACAGTGTCCCTAATCCAGCAGGCTGGACTAGTTCCTCTAAAATGGTGGAGAAAAATTCCCATCATGTCAGATCTTGAGTTTACAGACGCGAGGTTTATAGTCTTCCTCTTCTTTCTTTCTTTTCTTTTTTCCCCCCACCTGTCCCACAGACTGGCTTAAACAGTAGAGTATGGGCTCTGTCTAGGCTGACTTTTACTTGCTCCATGATCTTGGACACTTTAATCAAACCCTTCCAGTTTTTTTAATACTGACATAGGGATAGTAACAGTCCTCCTTAGAGAAGTGTCTCAGAGAAAAAATACATGAGTAACAAGGACTCCGACCAGTGCCTGCAAAGTTTTAGATGAACAGTGTCACCAAGTTATTCCTTTTATCAAAATAAAGAGAAATGGAGATGGAAGGACACACACTATCCTTACCTGCCCCTGCCCCCAGTGCCATGCATATAAATACACAGAAATAGGAGCAAATGTGCTCTTTAAATTCTTACCCTGCACATCCTCCACTATTTCTCCAACATCATTGTAAACCTAAACATGTATTACAGGTGGAGAAAATAAAGCTAATTATAGGCCTCTGGAGCAAAATGACTAAGGAAAATCAATAGAGAAGAGCTTATTTTCCATCTTGATCCTACCTTAGTAATCTCTAAAATTAGAAGCCAGTAGTTTTAGGTTATTGAAAGACACTTCCTTTGTGAGAGGAAACCGGAATGAGACAAGACTGTTTAGGCAGACTTTATTTAAAACATTTAGCACTTCTTAGAAACGTAAAGTAATCAAGGCAGTGCTTACATATTTCAGAGTCTGATGGTTGTGGCGAGTTCACTGAGAGTTTGACAACAACTAGGAAGGCAAAATAAGCAGTGTGGTGCCACTTCACACGGAGCAGGGGAGGGAGTAATTTTGGGTCAGGAATGTGAGTTTATCTTAATTTAGCAGCTGTAGAGCCAGCAGCAGTCAAATCTACTGATGTCTCTTTAGAGAGATCTGCTCACCGCACACTGTCTAGACAAAACACCCCACTGCAAGGATGGGTACAGAAGCTCCCCAAAATCAGCTCAAATTCCAAAGACAAGAACCAAGGTTGCCTTAGTTTTTGCTGGCAGAACAGTCAAAACCTGAAGAAAGCCAGAGGCCAAAAAGTTAAGAGTAGTTCTGAGGCCACCTAGGGATGTTAAGGGCACTTTGCAAACACATTCAGTATTTTAGAATTTTAGGTTAAATAATTAACCTTTTAAAAAAATACTGCAAATTTATTGTCAAATGTTTTATTTCTGAAACCTATCGCTATCTCCTGTGTTTACATGTCCACATCCTTACCCTGTAGTTATCAGGACAAACAGTCTTTCTTAATTCCTGGAGGAAGCCCCTTGAAGACCAGGCTGGACTGACCCCACTTCTGTTCCCACCCATGTAAAGGCTGATTTAAGGAAATCAGAACAAGCATTGTCCCTTGTAGGCAAAAAACTACACTGGAGAGAGGATATAAAAGTACGAGAGAAAACCTTATTATGGCATTTATAACCATAACCAACGTCTCCATTTTATATTTGTTTTTGGGTTTGTGGGTTTTGTTTGTTTAAAAATGACTAAATTATTGTCTCACTGTTCTTGAGGCTAGAAATCCAAAATGAAGGTGTTGGCAGGCCCATGCTCCCTCAGAAGTCTGTAGAGAAATCTTTCCTTGGCTCTTCCAAGTTTCTCATTAAAATTTTAAACTCTTAATTCCACTTGATTACCAAGTCTTATAGAAATTATTGAAAAATTCCAGTCAGGTTCTGTGTATTTTTTTTTAAACAAAGAAATGCAAATCTCTAAAATGTTTCAAAATGCTCAGTGTTGTTGGATCTATAGGGGAGGAATACAATGGTGCACCTCACTGCTTGCAAGTTTAAGATGGAAGGAGAAGGTAGAAAAAGAATTGTGCATCACCGTGCTACCCTCAAATGCTAAATTTAATAGTCAAGTAAACTTTAGAAGGCTTGTTAACTAAAGAAAAGAAAGCAGCATTTTCTGTATCAGTATATATATACATAGAGGTAGGAAGAAGGCTGGAGCAGAAAGACACAGGTATACATAGTGAGATAACTGGATTACCAGAGATTAGGAAAAACAATTTCCTGCTAATAACATTTGACAGTATAAGTAAGCAATACTTAAGTAACACCTGCTAAATGAAAATGCTCTTGCCCAAATTACAACTCTCAAGTCTCAAGGTTTAACCCTGATCATGCCATCCAATCTTTCAATCAAACATTTATCATGCATCTGTAGATTATGCAGCACTGCATTTGATTAAACAAAAGGTAAACAGAAGACACAGACCCTTTCCTTCAAAAATTTAGACTGTGATAGTTTGATGTGTCCACTTGAATAGTTTATAGCACCCAGTAATTTAATCAAACATTACTAGATGTTGCTATGAAGGCATTCTGTAACCATGGTTACCCTCAATGGCCACAGTACCCTTTATAAGGTGAGTAAGTCTCAATGACTTGGAAGGTCAGAAGGGCAAAAACTTTCTTTCCCAGAAAGAAGCAGAAATTCTGCCTGAAGACCGTAGCATCAATTGCTGCCCGATTCTCCAGTATGCTGGCTCACTTTACAGATTGAACTTGCCAAAATATATCCTATTGGTCATGTTTCTATGGAGAACTCAGACTAATACTCATTATTACAGGCAATTATGAGCAAATAGCAAAAGGAAGAAGAAATTGGTTCAAAGATTCTTACAGACATATTCAAAGGTGCACTTAGGAGTCCTGGAAAACAATTCTAAAAATCTTACTTTGAGAAATCCTATATCATAATTTTAGCTAGCTATTCGTACAAATTCGATTGTAAACACAAAAGTAAATGTGACTGGAAACAACCCAGTGTCCATCAGTGGGTAAATGGATAAATAATATATAAGCTATGATTTCAAACAATGGAATATTACAAGGCAAAGAAAGGAAGTGGGACAATATGAAAATAAGAGGATCCTCACAAAGACTATGCTCAGTGAAAGAAGTTGGATGCAAAATACTTCATATTGTTCATTTCCACTTATATGCAAAGTCTAGAAAAGGAAAATTTATAGAGGCAGACAGCAAGTTAGCTTTTGGGGGTGAGATAGTGGCAAACTACACAAAACAAAAAGGAACAACTTTTTGGGGTAATGGAAATGTTTCAAACCTAGACTGCAGAAATACTTTCATAATTCTCTAAGTTTACTAAAATCACTAAAATGTATACTTACAATGAATTAATTTTATGCTCAAAGGTATAAAACAGTCTTGACAAAGTTTTCTGGAGTCCTATCTGCATATACAAATAAACATAAAAAACAAAACAAACAACAAATCAAAAATACCTTAGATACATTTGGGTGGTATTTCTAGACTAGCTCATAAGAAGTCCATGCCTCTGTTACATATTTTTGCTTATCCTCATAAATTTTCATTATTAAAAAAATTAATTAGAATACATATGTTTAAATATAACATAACTAGTAGCTGTAGGAGCTCTCTCCTCTCCTAGTAAAATCCGTGGACTCCTCTCTAGGTTAACCTTTTGCTCACTGTAAGTAGTAAAACTATTTTTCCCAGTTTGTTGCTTTCCTTCTTTTTTTTGTGAGAAGAAGCTAATTTTGGTTTAGTTGAATCTATCAGTTTTCTTATCCTTTCACACATTCATTCCTCCACGGATTTGACTGATTCTAACCTTTTAAAGCACAGCACACTGGGCATGTTATCTTGATGACTCAGGCTCATCTCTGTAAACACTGGTACTGCATTCTGTTGTGCTACAGGCCCCACACAGCAAAAGGGCTTAATAAGGTATGTGGGAGGATCTCTCTTTATAATGGCCTGGGCTGTTGTCCCTAAGTTCTTCCTGTATTGTCATCTGTCTGCTCTTACATGTCACCCGTCTGAGAGACTCGTTTAAGGCAAACACTATTTCTCCCATTGCAAGGCACCAACTTTGTCATTCTATGAATTAGGAAGCAGACTTACTAAACGTGCTGGCTCAGAGATGTGTGTAAATCAAAGCTGTGGGTTAAGGTTCTGAGTAGGATTTTCAGACTCCCCAATATATAAACGACATGAGCTTTGTTGTATTCACCTGGCTTTTTAAAAAGGGGGTGTTTGACCGAGATAGGTGAACACCCGATATTTTTACTCTGCTGAACTTCTCACTCCTTGCCTCTGATGAATTCAGCTCTTTAGGAACTTGAAGAAAATGACAGTTCAGTGATTATTAGCCCTTGGACTGAAGGGTCTTAAAGTACCTTCTCTTGTGCCCAGACTTTACGAAATGATGATATTTAGTTTTTTCTAACTGCATGTAGTATTTTTCAGACTTGTTTCTGGCAAAACTGTTGTGAGACATTAATAACATACAAAATTTTACTAAGGTAAAACTTATAAACATGCCCCAAACCAGGAGTCACAGCTATTTCTTGATTAGGATTGTAGTGATCTCCTAACCTTTATACTCTAATTATATTTGAAATACATACTGATAAATTTCCCTGGAAGGATGTTGTGAAAATTTTAATACAGATCTGCTTAAATGAGGTCAGAGGTAAGTAGAGAATTCCCACACATGTGCAATCAGCAAAATGCAGGACCCACTAGCCTCTGGCATCTCTAAAAGGAAGTTGCTTTTTGGACACAGAAGAAGGCCTCTTCCTTGGGAGGCACCTCTCCAATGGATATATAAGCAGGTGCAATGTTTAGTTCTAGGAAAGTGATCTTGGATTTAGTCATGAGACTTCACTTTCCAAACTGCCATTTCATTCTATTGTTTTCAAATAAACCCATTTCTCTGGTGAAATGACTGGCTGCTTTTTGTTCAAGGTTGACAATGAAAACAAACCAGTACAATTATTTGCTTTGAGGGAAGAATAGCAGGTAGCAAGAATGAAAGAGAACCTTTTAACCCTATACCTTAAAACCTTTTGGATACTAAACACAGAGACTACAATATATATCTAAAATAGAATCTTTTTTAAAACTTCATGTTATAAATGAAACTTACCAGAACACCATTAAAAGCCAAATGACCAAGGAAATGTCATGCACAGCTCACTCTGGACTGGGTACTTCTTCAATCTTTATATTTTCCATCATCAACCCATACCTAGCTTCTGTCTCATGGACTCCAAGACCCTACCTCAGTACCTGCCATCATGTCCACATTCTGGCCAATACAAGAGAGGAGAGAGTGCAATCCTTCTAAAGACATCACACAGAATTTGCACTGATCATTTTTGTTCCTAGTGGTCAGAACTTAGTCACATGATTATTATAAATGCAAGGGAACATGGAGAATACTGATTAGAAGGCATATGTCCAGCCAAAATGGGAGGATTTGTTTTTCTAAAACACTAAGGAAGGCTAGCGTTATCATGCAAATAACTGAAAATTTAAGTCACAAAATTCAGGGCAAAAGTCATCTCTAGTAGGAGGGAAAAAGATTATATTCCCAGTGCTTTTTAGGAGTATTAATAACATTTATTTCTTAAGCCAGGTAATTATAACATGGAGTTTACTTTTCCATGGTTATTCTTTTAAATACAAATAATTTTTTTAAAACTAAATAATTCTGATAGTTTTAACTTAGAGTTGAATATTCCTCATTTGAGTTATATTCCTTGGTGACAGCTGGTTCATTTTAAATCTCAGGGAAAAAAAATCCACCAGTAGAGCTAGAATGAACTATACACTTAAAACTCATTCATTTTACAATATGTGTAATATATTTCAATAGAGCTTGAAAATATTTTCCAATTCCAAACCAATCAACCAGGGATTTCCTAATTAGCACCAGGAAAAAGCCACTATAAGTCCCTCTCCCTTCCCCGAGAGATGGTTATACCTAGAAAGTCTCTTCTTTTGTTAATAACCTTGACCTACATTCTTTTTGTCCATAAACACCCTGAATGTACAAGCTATTGTAATATCTTGGTTACTCTACAATTCTTGACTCCTTTAATAAAGCCAAATGGATTTCCTTAAAAGAAAAGAAAAGAAAAGAAAAGAAAAGAAAAGAAAAGAAAAGAAAAGAAAAGAAAAGAAAAGAAAAGAAAAGAAGAGAAAAGAAAGTTGAAATCTCAGGAATTTTTTTGCCATAAATGTACAAGTATGTAGGTGCATATACTTAAACACTGTATATTTCATAATTAAAAAAATTCTAGTTGGTGAAGCTGGTATGGATGAATGGAGATTTCGCATACTATTCTTTCTACTTTTGCACGCATTTGGAAAATTCTTGAATAATAAGTTGAGACAAACCTTATACACACACAAAAACTATCTTCATACCCTCTTTATCTCATAACATTTATAAAAAATTTGTGTTATTTAAAAAAATACTGTGTTGAGTGCTTTGTTACATCATACATTATATGTACATGAGAAATAAAGGACTACGTTATTCCTAAAATGATTATAATCAAACTGAGAGTATAAGGCTTAAATACTGTATACAATGTAATAACCAGAGTAGAAGAACAGACAAAACCCACAAAAAGGAGAGATTAGTTTGGTTTAGGGACTGAAGTTGCCATGATACTTGCACATGAGCAAATGTGACAAAAGTAGTAAGCAGTTAATAAAAAATAATTACAAACATACAAACTAATTTTAGGCAATTACATTTGTGCAGGCCTCTTCCTGTAGCCCTCATTTTGTTTCCAACTTTAGAACCAAGTGAAATGCAATCTAAGCAACAGAAAAATAAGAGCTCTGTTCTATTGTCACAAATTAAAATCAACTTTGTTACTTTATAACCAAATCTAGTTGATAATTTTAGGGAGGATCTTTGAGCAGCTGCCCTCTGTCCCTCTGAAGAGGAAGAGGCAGTAAACCATCATGCATATGGGAATCTGCAACCAGCCTGCTTAAGTTTTTTTTTTTTTGTACCTCAGTTTCCTCATCTGTAAAATAAGGATAAAAACAGTTTCAACTTGCTAAAGTTACGGTGAGGCTCCCACTGTTCTTGGAATAGTGCCTGGCTACATAGTAAACACACCATACATGCTTGCTGCTGCTGTTGCTCTGCTGTTATCTGCCATTTCCATGGTTCTTGGAAAATGAGCTCATTTATTTAGCTTCCCTGAGAATTTACCAGAGTGGGGGAGGTTATTTCAGACCAAGAGATCTGAAAATTTGTAAGATTTATGACTTTCAAATACCTTAAAGGCCAAAAAAGGCAATTTTCAAGATAACTCCACTGAACCACCAATCTCCAGTTTAAATTTCTATGAAGAACAGTGTTAGGGAACATACTACACTAAGAAGTGAACTTAAATTTTGACAAATTACTGTGTTTAAATAACTAACACTGTCTGACGTTCTTAGATTTGACTAGTCCTTTTATAGCTCATGATGACAATCCAGTTACATTTTACTCTCAGGCTCTTTTTTGCCCTCAGATTCTTCCTGGAAGAATCCAGGAAACAGCTGGAATCCAAGTGTGGGTTAGGAATAACTTCCAGGAACTTAGAAAAATATGCT
>PVHY01012045.1:0-45824 GCA_004024945.1 Uropsilus gracilis
TATATATATATATATATATATATATATATATATATATATATATATATATATATATATATATATATATATACCACATCCTTTTCATCCAGTCATCTGTTTGGGGGCATTTAGGTTGCTTCCAAGTCCTTGCAATTATAAAATAGTGCTGCAGGAAACATCCGAGCACAGGTGTCCCTTTGTACCCACATTGAGGTCTCTTTTGGGTAGACTCCCAAGAGAGCAATTGTTGGGTCAAATGGTAATTCCATTTTCATTAATTTGAGGGTCCTCCACACAGCTTTCCATAGTGGGTGGACCAGTTTACATTCCCACCAGCAGTGTAAGAGTGTTCCTTTCTCTCCACATCCACACCAGCACTTCTTGTTGCCTGTTTTTTTTAATGTGGGCCACTCTTATTGGTGTAAGGTGATATCTCATTGTGGTTTTGATTTGCATTTCCCTTGTTGCTAGTGATGTTGAGCAATTTTTCATGTGCCTGCTGACCATTTGTATTTCCTCTTTGGAGAAATGTCTTTTTAGTTCTTCTCCCCATTTTTGACTGGGCTTCTTGTTTTGCTTTTGTTTAGTTGTGTGAGTTCCTTGTGGATCTTCGTTATTAAACTCTTATCACTCTTGTGGAGGGCAAAAATTTTTTTCCCATTTGGTTGGGCTTCTTTTTGTTTTTCTCTGTTTTCTCTTTTGCTGTACAGAAGTTTTTTAGTTTGATGTAGTCCCATCTGTTTATATCTTCCTTCATTTTTTTTGCCATCTGTAGATGTGTCTAGAAAGGGATTTCTGAATTGTAGTTCCTTGAGGGTTTTGCCCAAGTTTTCCTCTAGGTATGTTATGGTTTCAGGTCTGACATCCAAGTCTTTTTATACATTTTGAATTGATTTTTGTACATGGTGTGAGGGAGTTGTCTTGGTCCATTTTTTGGCATGTCTTAGTCCAATTTTCCCAGCACCATTTTTGAAGAGGCTATTTTTGTTCCAGTGTAAGTTTTTCACTCCTTTGTCAAAGATTAGTTGACTATATATGTGTGGTTTTATTTCCAGGCACTCAATTCTGTTCCATTGGTCTGATTGTCTGTTTTTGGACCAGTACCAAGTTGTTTTAATATTATGGCTTTGCAGTATAGTTTGAAGTTTGGGATCGTAATAACTCCATTCTCTTTTTTTCTAGTCAGGAGGCTTTATGGTATTCGAGGTCTTTTGTTATTCCATATGAATTTCAGTAATTTTTATTCTATCTCTTAAAGAGTCATTGGGATTTTTATCAGGATTGCATTGAATCTGTAGATTGCTTTTGGTAGGATGGCCATTTTGATGGTATTAATTCTTCCAATCCATGAGCAGGGAATGTCTTTCCATTTCCTTATGTCTTCTTCTGTTTCTTTCAGCAGCGTTTTAAAGTTTTCTTTGTATAGTTCTTTCATGTGTTTTTTTAGGTTTATTCTCAAGTATTTAATATTTTTTTTTTGGTGTGATGGTAAGTGGGGTGGTTTTATGATTTCTTCTTTTTCTATTTGAATTTTTGTGTATAGGAAAGCAACTGACTTCTGTGTGTTGATTTTCTATCCTGCTACCTTATTGAACTGGTTTATTATTTCAAGCAATTTTTTCTGTGGATTTTTTGGGATTACCTATATAGAGAATCAGGTTGTCAGCATATGATAGCTTCAGTTTCTCTTTTCCTATTTGTATTCCTTTTATGTCTTTCTCTTGCCTTATTGCCCTAGCTAGAACTTCCAGTACAATGTTAAAGAGTAGTTGGGAGAGTGGGCATCCTTGCCTGGTTCCAGATCTTAATTGGAATGATTTTAGTTTTTCCCCATTTAGGATTACGTTTGCTGTAGGTTTGTCATACATGCCTTTTATTATGTTGTGGTAAATTCCTATAATCCCCAATTTTTCAAGGGCTTTTATCAGGACTGGATGCTGGACTTTGTCAAATGCTTTTTCTGCATCTATTGATATGATCGTGTGGATTTTGTTTTTCTTTGTTGATATGGTGTATTATGTTAATTGATTTCGGGATGTTGAACCAATCTTGTGCCCCTGGCATAAATCTCACTTGGTCATGGTGAATAATGCTTTTTATGCATTGTTGGATTTGATTTGCCAGAATTTTGTTTAAAATTTTTGCACCCATGTTCATTAGGGAAATTGGTCTATAGTTTTCTTTCTTGGTGCTGTCCTTATTTGGTTTTGGTATGAGTGTGATGTTTGCTTCATAGATATGTTTGGCAGTTCTCCTTCTTTCTCAATTTTCTGGAAAAGCTTTAGTAGTGCAAGCATTATTTCATCTTTGAATGTCTGGTAGAATTCATTTGTAAAGCCGTCAGGACCTGGGCTCTTGTTTTTAGGCAGAGTTTTGATGACTGCTTCTATTTAGCTGTTTGTGTTTGGTTTATTTAAGTTCTCTATATCTTCTTTGTTTGATTTTTGACAATTGTATCTTTTCAAGAATTTGTCCATTCATCCAGGTTGGTGTGTTTATTTCCATATAGTTGTTCATAGTAATCTCTTATTATCCTTTGGATTTCTTTTATATCTGTTTTAATTTCTCCTCTTTTGTGATTCTGTTTATTTGAATTTTCTCTCTTCTTTGTGAGCTTTGCAAGGGGCTTATCAATTTTATTTATTTTTTCAAAGAACCAGCTTTTGGTTTTGTTGATCTTCTGGGTAGTCTTTTTGGTTTCTAGGTTATTTCTTCTTTTACTTTTGTTATTTCTTGTTTTCTGCTGGGTGTTGGGGTTTTTTGTGCTCTTTTTCTAATTTTTCGAGTTGGTAGATTAAGTTATATTTTTGGGTAGTTTCTTGGTTATTGATATGGGCCTGTATTGCTAAGGACGTTCCACTTAGATATGCTTTAGCTGCATCCCAGACATTTTGGAATGTTGTATCTTCCTTGTTGTTTTAAGTTTTAATTTCTTCTTTAACTTCTTCAATATAGTAACCACTCTTGATACAGTAGCATGTTGTTCAGTCTCCAAGTGTTTGATGTTCTTGCTTTCTTTTCATTGTTGATTTCTAGTTTGATACCTTCATGGTCTGAGAAAAAAAGCTGGTATTATTTTAATCTTTGTGTATTTATTCATGTTTGCCTTGTGGCCTAGTATATGGTCAATTTTAGAGAATGATCTGTGTGCATTTGAGAAGAAGCTATATTCTTTTCCTTGTAGGTGTAGTGTCCTGTAGATATCTATTAGGTCCATTTTATCTGGGTCTTCTTTTAAAGCTTTCAGGTCCTTGTGTAGCTTTTGTTTTTTTGATCTGTCCTTTGTTGAGAGTGGGGTGTTGGAAGTCTCCTACTATATATGTGTTTTCATCAATATTTGTTTTCAGTTCTCTTAGTAGCTGTCTTATGAATCTTGGTGCACCCTCACTTGGTGAGTATATGTTGATAACTGTTATGTCTTTTTGATGGGTTGACCCTTGAACCATTAGGTAGTGACCTTCTTTATCCTTTGTCACTTTTTTTATTTTGAAATCTGCTGTCTGCTATAAGAATGGCTACCCCTGCCTTTGGGGGGGGACATTTACTTGTAGAATTGTTTTCCTTCTTTCTACCTTCAATCTATGTTTATCTTTCAGGATCAGATGTGTTTCTTGGAGGTAGCAGAATGTTGGGTTCTGTCTTTTAATCCAGTCTGCAACTCTGTCTTTTTATTGCTGAACTTATGCCCACTGACATTTAGAGTAGTTATTGATGTTTGAAGTTCTAACATTGGGTTCCTGGTGGTCATTTGGGGTTCTATATTATAGTTTCTTCTTTCTTTTCCTTTCTTTTTTTATTATTCATTCTTTTTATTCTTCTGCGGGTTTCAGTCTTAGGGCTTCTTGCAGGAGTTCTTGGAGTGGGGGTTTGGTGGTAGCAAATTTCTGGAAGCTTTGTTTGTCTGAGAAGGTGCTAATTTTTCCTTCATAAAGGAAGAACAGTTTTGCTGAGTAGAGTATTCTTGGTTGGCACTTTTTATCTTGGGGTGTTTTGAAGATGTGACCCCATTCTCTCCTTGCTTGGAGTGTCTCTTCTGAGAAATCTGAGGTTAGTCTAAAGGGTTTTCCTTTGTAGGTGATCTCCTTCCTTTGTAGGTGATCTCTCTTGTTATTCTCATAATTTTTTCTATATCTTTGGCTCTTGAAAGTTTTACTATGATGTGTCTTGCTGTGTTCTTTCATTAAAGTAGTTTGGTGTCCTTTTTGCTTCCTGTATATCTCTTTTCATTCATTTCTTTCTTCAGATTTGGGGAATTCTCCTCCATTATTTCATTGAAAAGCCTTTCAGATCCTATGTCTTTCTCTTCTCCTTCTGGGATTCCAATTACTGTTATATTTGTTTTCTTTAGGGTATCTGACAGATTTTGGATTTTTCCTTGTCTTCTTACTTTGTTTTTCTCTCTCTCTTTCTTCATCCTCTCTACTTCTGTATCCTCTAATGTGCTGATTCATTCTTCTATTTCTTCTAATCTGCTTTCCTGGCTTTTCCCTGAATTTTTGAGCTCTTCTATTTCTCTTCTTATACACTGTATCTCCTGCAGCTTCTTATTTAGGGTTTCAATTTCATACTTCTGTTCATCAATGATATTGCTCATTTTGCTGCATTCTTTTTTGCTTTTCTGCTACTTCTTATAGTTCGTTGAAAGCTTCTAACCTCTTGCTTTCCCTTTTTCCCCCTCTTCATTGTCCTCTTTGAGTGCTTTTATCACATTGATTCTGAATTCTTTGTCTGACATACAAAGCATTTCTTCCATGTCATCCATGTTGATATCTGTGATAGTTTATCCTTTGGTGGTTATTTTTCTTAGGGTTTGCTTGAGTATTTATATTCTTCCTCCTTCCTGTGTTTTCCTTTCAGACTTGCTCTATGTATTGAGTGACTACTGCTCTAGTATTTGATGGCATGTTGAAGCCTATCTAGCTAGTTGTGAATTCTGCCTTTGTGCTTTTGCTGCTGTTGTGACTATTTCTTGTTTCTGTTGGTTATTTGGGGAGACAAGTTCCTTTTCAGAGAGTGAATGTGGTGAGTAGATGTGCTTTCTATTGTATTGTCTGCTTTTTTGTTGTTTCTCCTCTTTTAGATTAATGGGTCTTAAATATTTTTAGTGCCTCCAAGCAGCTATGGTTTGTCATATAAACCTTTTTGACTGGGGTGTCTCGATGCTCTTGGGTAGTGCGTGTCCTTGGTTCTCTAGTCTGCGAGGCTCTGGCGCTTCTGGGCTGCTGGGCACATGCTCTTTACCACAAAGTTGTATTTCCCTGGACAAGTAAAACTCAGTCCACACCTCAGTCTGTAGAGCAGAGGTCCATTTAGTTGCAAAACTTTTAGCCCCACCCTATCTCCCAGGTGCATTACCTTGGCAACTGGAAATAGTCTGGTGCTGGCTGGAGTCCTCACCTGAGCCCCACCAAGCTGCTGGAGTGTGAGCTCTTTTCCACCAAGTTGGATTTCCCTGGGCCAGTCTACTGCTCCTAATTCAGCAGATGTTTATTTCTTGTTAGGCAGGTAATCTGATCAGATGTGGTATCCTCCCAGTCATTCGTGAAGCTAAAGTGACAGAGACTTACCATCTTCAAGATGTAGCTTCCAGCCTACTATGGTGATCTCCCTCCCATCCTGACTAAAAAAAGAAAAAAATCAAAGAAGATGACACTTGGTAGATTTTTCAGGCCAGAAATAAGTGGTATGTATCACCTCTACTGCCTTCTGTGAGTGAGAGCTCTGCTATGTAGTTACACCAAACTATAAGAGAAGCTGAGAAGTGAGGCTAGAATGTTCATGAAGAAAAGGAAATAAGCTTGAGCCATTTCTGCCACCATAGCACTTAATCTTTCCTTTTTAAAATGGCAAAACAGAGACCTAAGAAACAAGAAGGAGAACTGTCCCATTTTTACTCATTGGGGAAAACAAACGACACTGTGCCAACAAAATCAAGAAGGTACCCCTCCCCTCCATCAAGTATGATGCCAGTATTGTTTCAAACCATCCCACCAGCTAATAACAAGACTTGTACTAGAGGGAAAAGTTCAAGAAACAAACAACTGGCCCAGATCCACTGCTGGCTTAGAAAACAGTGGCTTCTCTCACTGCTCTCCTTCCAGGGACATCATCTGTGGAATTCAGTGCAGGCACAGGGGAATGAGACCTTACGGACCTGGGCCAAGTGACCACATGCTTGTGTACACTTGCTACTTCAATCTCAAGTAGTGGTCTGGAGCTCAACCTCTTAGAATAAGTCTGAAAACTGACAGTGATTAGTTAAGGTTTCACTAGCTGTTCCAAAAACAAGAAACCTGAAAATCTCAGCAGTTTAGCACAAAACATTGCTTTTCCTGCCTATACAGAATAAATGAGTGTCCTGATCAGTCATCCGGGATGTTCAGCTAGCCAGCAAGGAAGGAAAAAGAGGAAGCAGTGTCTCATTCTTTACCCTATCTTCCTGTGACATGTCACCTCAGCTTCCATTTCACTTCAAGGCAGTTGTCTGAAAGGCTGGATGCAGAGTGGCTGAAAACAAGTACAGTTGTTTTCTGGTAAGTTTTACACTAAAATGGTGTTTAGTGTTTTGATGAAGAACTAGCTCTCCTTGCTACAGTCCACAATCCCAATGGGGGGAAAAGTGTGTTTTGAAGTATTATCTATGTCACAAAGATTTTTGTTTCCATAAAAAATTACCCAAAGAGGGTTTTCCTTAGCTTGATGTGGTTGTTTCAGGAGTAAGTGAACACTGCAATGTGTGAAAATTTTCTCGTATAGGTATAGTCTGCATTTTTCAAAAGGGTCCATAGCCTTTATATATTTTCAGAAGACTTTGGACCACCCACATTTTTTAAACTATTGCCATAGAGATTTTCTTTATCCTTAGAGAGCCTATCCCCTCCCCTCATGGTTCCTAGACTAAGTGATCACACCCACTGGAAGTCACTTTGGGAAGGCTTCAGGTATAATTCTATCCATGGACTTTCAAATTGCAGATGGTAGGCAGATAAGGAACATGTATATTTTTTTTAACTCTCCACATTTCTGTTGTCCTTGGTCCTTCAGTGAAACTACAGAGATGCTTTGTCCATTAGATTGGTGAGGGTGTTCACAGCTCCAGAATGCAGCTGAGATTAGGGGTCCCAATTAGCACCCCTGTGCTTCCTACCATCTGTCCATCATTCTCAGTGTGGTTTCTAACATAAGTGATTCTCATCAGATCCACTTTCCATTTCAAGCATCCCATAAATATTCCTTTTTAATTTGGCTAATGATAGCTAACATTTAGAAAACTTCTCCCATATGCCAGGCGTCATGTTTATCATTTCATGTTCCATTGAAAACTCACAGCAACCCATTTACAGATAAGTAGACTGTGACTTAACAGCCTGGAATACTTTTTCAAGGTCATGGGATCAGTAAGTGCCAACACCTACATTTGAAGTCCACTGATCATTCCAATTGGTTTATCTGTCTTGGAAACCTATTTTAAATTCCTCCTCCTCTTTGGAATACTGCAGAATATCTTCCTGGCTTTATTATTTCCCTTTCCTACACTGAGCAGTTTTCGCTTTACTCAACTTCTGCTTTAGGCTTTTATCCCTTTATCTTAAGATTTTCATTCTGAGTAGTCCATGTATAAAAAAGAGGGATTCTGCATAAGTTCCCTACTGGTGATAGTGTATATATTATTTGTCATCAAATTTTCACATCAAAAGCACCAAATCAGAACAGACATAAGGCTTCTGGGATCTTACGAGGATGTCAGTCTGAGCTAGAGTTCTTTTAGTTCACTGAAACTGAAAGGGAGAGGTTGGTGGCTACACAACCACAGATATTCTTAAGAGTTTTGTTCACAACATACATAACTGGGTGAGGTTGTTAATAACACACACTTCAAAAAATAATTAACTGTTACATCTAACTTCACATCTCAAAGAATCCAGGGTATAACATTAGAAATGTGTGCTAAAACTGTAAATTATTTTCTGACAGATGACAGGAGTCTATATTTCCTATAATTCATTTTGTATAAATGCCCCAGGCAGTTTTCTAAGTCCTGTCTCTTCCTTCTCATCCTGCTTATGGTATGACTGAGTCCCACAGGCATGTGAGAGGTTAAGTCCAGACCACTGACACCATCAGAAAGCAGTTATATTTTTTTAATGACAAAAAAGTTCTTGGTCATAAAAATTCATTTCTTCCATTGTCCCATTACCCAGGCCACTTTCATCATTTTTTTTTTTTTGGAAATTGGGGAAGTGAACAATATTTGAGGAAATATTTTGCTATAAGAAGTATTAGAATTTTCTTCCCATTAATGTCTATTCATGAGGATGTCTGAAAGGAAAGGAAGATAAAATATAAGTTACTCAATGAAACTACATTTCACTTTCAGGAAAATAATGGATAGAGTCCAGTGGTCTAAAGTAGCTTATATAATGACTTATTTGTGGATTTTAATCAGTTCTATCATCATTATATCTCTCCCCTATGTTATCCCTACTCAGAATATTTTCTTACTATCTTCTCTATGAGCATGTTTGCTGCTTCTCTGCCCATTCCTTAAATAATGGTGTTCCAAAAGGATATATACTCTCCTTACTTTTTCTACCCACTGACCTCCTCTTCATGTGCTCTCTTCAGGTCACCTCATTTGAGTAATAACTTGAACTCTAAGCTATGTGTTAATGATAAACGAAACTCATGCTTCTGTCCCTGAACGTCAATCAGCCAACCAAATGCTTCTCATATATCCACTTACAGATCTACAGTCACCTCCTGCTAGTTTCCGTATAGGTATAGTCTGCTATCACATTCGCCTAACAGTCACCTCCTGCTCAATAAAACCAAAGCTGATTTCATCATTTTTCTCCACATAATACTTCTCTGAATTCATGCCTCCTTAGTTCAGAAAATAAGTCTTTTAAGAAAATAGTCATATAATCAAGGAATCGTTTCCAATCCATGGCCTCCCCTGAACACAGATATTCCTCTCCACCCTGACCCACAGCTGATTGGTTCAGGAGGCAGAAAGATGCAGGAGCTTGGAATAGAGATGAGTCCCAGGTATGACTGAACACCAGAAGAAAGATGCATGAGCTCCTGTCACTAAGCCCTGGGATGTGGACCGCACCCTTGAAACTCACACGTCTTTGGTTCCTTAGAGTGCAGTTCACTTGTTTCCCCGCAGCCAAAATAACCCTGATCAATAATAAAAGATGACTTGTATCATTAAGTCAAATCGACCTGTTTAAGAACTCTGCTTAAGTGTCGTGGCCAATATGATTTAATTACTCCTGTTAGCATACATCCTCACTGCTTGAATCTCTCTTTGTCGTGAAAGCCCCAGAACTGACGCTAATCATAACATGCCCATGGACAGGCATCTAGATAAGGGACATAGCAGGTGATATACTGAGTCTATCCCCATCCTCTCCTCACTCAGGAGCTGCTCAGAACCTAAAATGTCAAATATAAATTATTAAAGAAAGCAAATAAGTCATTTCTGCAAGTTTCCAGGCTTTCTGATGCTGCATTTTTGCTAGCTCTTTTTAATAATCCTTTTATATTCCATTTGTCAAATTACCTTTCATCAAGAGTGCTGTCGCATGAGGTATACAAATGGGAAAGAACAAAATGTTCCTCAAGTCACCTCCTTTTGGAATGAGCTGGAGAAATGACTTCTGAGTAGACTTGATTTTAAGATACACTCCGAGTTCTAACATGAAATGTCAGACTTTCTCATAAAGGGAATCCAGACATACTAGGTACTGCCTGACATCTGATGATAATGCTCATAATTGTTAAGTTTAAAAGCATTTCACATATAATCACTTCTTTCAGAAATAAAATGAAGTCCTTTATGAAATCAACCTGGGTTTAGCTATTCTTTAACAAGTCAGAAGTAACACAGAGTAGCTAAAGGTTAAAGCAATTTGTCACAGTCACCTGCAAGCAATTCAAAGTTCTTTAACCCCTTCATTCTGAAAGGATGTTTTCCTTATAAGCAGGTTCTGACAAGCAACTAAGTGGCTCCTAGAAGGTAAGGAAAGGAGAATTAGTTCCAACTTTCCGGATAAAAACTTTGAGAAAAAAAATATAACCTTCCAGTTTAATTAATTTTTTAAAGTTTCAATTGAATATGTTTTAGGGTTCCAAGCTCAGAAAAAAGGAAAACTAACTCCAGTTTATATCATCAAATCATAAACAGCTGATCCTATCATCTTCCAAACAACTATGATTCATCATGAATCATGGTGAAGAGAAAACAAGAGGGGAAAGCCTACTGGGTTGAGGTGCATTTACTTACTTGACACTTCAGTTATTGTCAAACTTTTGAAATCTCCCTGTATTCAAATCCTAAAAGGAGGTTTGTGTATTCAGAGCAAAAAGTGAAAGTGATACCCAAAGACAATTTTTTTAAAAAATTGTTAAAAATTTCCTTTCACACTAACCAAAGAGAAATATGGGCCAGATCATCATTTGCATTCATTTAAGCTAAGCTAAATCCATAAACAGATATTTTCACTAAAAAACTACATCTTCTTTGGTCCACTTATGAGCTGAATGTCATAATCTTGGTTTTCAAATTAGGGATAAAAAAGAGTATATTATCTTATAGTACATCTCCAGCCTAGCTTGACTCTGATTTCATCCTTGCAATTACATGGTAGCCTGATGATGTACATTAATAAACTTTAATAAAAATATAAACCTCTGATTTTACTGAGTGGAGAATATATAGGCTCATGAAAAATGTCTGTCCGTAATACAAGATAATTAAATGAATGTTTTCCTCTACTTTTCATATACTACTTTGGCATTTAAGAAGAATTCAGTTCATGTGTATATTTGTTTACACACTCACAGAAATACACATTCTCCCATGTCCCTTGTGTCAAAAAAACAGACTATGATCATCAAATTAGAGGAATGTGGGTTGTATAATACGAACTTTGAAATATGTTTAAATCAAGCTGGCAAAGCAAATATAATTCTTAGACTCAGTGAGAAATAAACTGGTTACCAGAGGGGATGGAGAGAGAGAAGAAGAGGGTGAAAGGGCACTGGCACTGAAACCTTGGTTGAAAGAGTGAAGCATGTGCACATATAGAGGTATAAAGTTGTCCTCCCAAGTTAGACAGTTATATAAACAACTGACAAATCCATAAAATTTGAGGGCAAAAATGAAATATGCTAAAGCAATCCAGAAAAAGCATGGTTCCTGATAAGTGTAATAGGCTGAGTCCAGTATTTATCCAACGCACTTATGCAAGTTAGAGGTGATTTAAGAAATTATACATAAAATTCACTTATACAACACCATGTCCACAATGGAATATATTTTCAAATCTAAAAAAAAGACAAATTACATGAAAATAAGTTAAGTACAAAAGCCATTCAGGGAGGAGAAAATTCAGGCAGGCTGGATAATGAACAGTGTCTCTACAGCAGTGGTTCTCAACATTGGCTGCATACTAAGTTATCCTGGTTTCCATCTGTTTAGATTCTGATTTAGTTGCTCTGGGATGTAGATTTGGCATTTGGTGTTTTTGTGTGTGTGTTTTTTTCTAAGTGCCTAGGTAATTCTAATGAGCAGCCATAGTTGAGAACTCTTTCTCCAATAGATTAAACTTTGAATTGCTTCCTAAAGTCAGATTGGGAGGAGTAGAGGAAAGCATATCAAGGAAAGGGATGGAGCGTGCCAAGCCAGACTCTATAACTGAAAGGGAGAAAAGACATAAGAGTAAAGTGTTCTAGGCAAAATAACACAGTTACGAGGCATCCTTGTCAGAATATCCTATCGAGGCAACAACTGAATGAAGACCCCAGAGCTCAGATCAAGGTCTCTATTATCACACAAAGAGAGTATCAACGATCATATGCTCAGTCTCTCAGAGACCTGTCGGTAACTCAGCAAAACACTAAGGTATAAGTCAGAATGCCAGATCAAGTCTTCTCAGTAAGAAACCCATCAGCATGGTGGATCAAATATCATGATGATGGCAGAGCAAAGCTATTTGAGAAGCCAAATATTAAAGTCAAGAGTAAAGTCCAAGAAGAAGGCCAACTAATTATCAGTGGCTAATGCAACAAATATAGAGTGGGATGCTTCCATCTCTTCTATCCCTGCATATGGGATTCATAGACAAGAACCTGTGCAATTTCAAAGCAATTTTTCTCCTACTGACACTGACTACTTCCATGGGTAAGTTCTTCCTTTGTCAGTTAACACCACTGATTACATAACACTTAAGCTCGGTTGTACCAGATTTGGGTCGGGGAAGCATATTGTCTCTAATAATCACATACTGATTGCATTTTTTAATTCTCAGAGATCCAGAAAAAACTTAGTGTTACCTTTGAAAAGAATAAGGAATGGAAGACAAAGAACTGAAGCAGGGGGAACATATTTACAAGTAATAAAAAATCAGTTTGCACAGTTCTGGTGATAACAAACCTCAGGAAATATAATGTACTTAGAAATAAGTAAGTTATCTATATTAGTTATCTCAATAAATATAAACCCACACTGTCTATCAAAATTATGACCATAAAGCAGGCTATCTGAATGTTAAGTATAACTGTATACATGCATTCATACATGCCTGGATATATGAATTGTACATATATAAAATTAAGTCTTTAATAAATGTATTTATATTTGCTTATTCTTAGAGAATAAGTTGGCTTCTCTTTGCTTCTTGCAACTGACATTTATAAAGGCACTCTTCTAAATACATATTTTTTCTTAAATTCTAGATCAGATTGGTTTCTAAATCACAGTACTTAGGTGATTTCACAAGATTAATACCTTTTTCACTTCAACAAGATATTAATGTTAGAAAAGGAAATCAATACTCAGATTTTGAATATTTTGAACAAGAAATATCATGATAACCTGCCTAGATAGCATCTGTGAATGTTGCTGCTAAATTCTAAAAGGAAGGAGTATCACTTGTAATGACTGGGTTTAAAAGTCATTTTTGCTCTTCTTCTAGGCAGAAGTGAAGATAGGTACATTAAAAAAATTAAAGCAGAGATTAAGACATCATTTACACTTATGTTTCATTGGAATTAGTTTCAGTTGATACTTGACCTATTGTCATATATTTCATCTCATTTCTGGAAGGTTAGTGTGATATACCAATCTCAACTACTGAGAAATTTGACTCAAAGGATTCATGCTCATGAACTCATGTTCTGGGTGCCAACTGGGTTCCATGTTCTGGATTTCAACTGGATTCCATATATTCTGCTGACAGGGTTAGAGTCATACATAGAGGCAGAAATTACCCTCAGGTCATGATCTGATCAACAATTCTGCTTAACACTCTTTACAGCAATGTTCTCTGTAGATCTCTCAAGAGTTAGCCTAGCCCCTGATCATCATTTGGAGAAAATTTTAACAGACTCAATTAAGACCAGTACTTCATCTTGTCTTCCAATTTCCCAATATATGGGTCTAGCAAATACTCAATAATTTAAAGACATTTCCTTTCTCCACCTCTTCCAACACTTTCTCTAGCTGATCGTCAAACCCAAATATGTCATCTTAAATCTTGATCCCTTTTTGCTAACATAAATTATTTCTATCTTTTCAGATTATATGGATCCACTGCTTTCAAATAGTTGTACTAGGTTGCTTCTAAGGAAGAAAGGATTGTCTATTTTTTTCTCTAAATATGTAATTACAATAAGTAGTAACAGTTGCATACTATTCAGCTATAAAAAGATGAACTCCTGCCACTTGCAATAACATGGATAGAACTGGAGAGGACTATGCTAAGTAAAATAAGCCAAAAGGGAGAAAGACAAATCCCAGATGATTTCACTCACATGTGGAATATAGAGGAATCAAACAAAGGAACTGACAGAACTAAACCAAACCAAAGTCTAGAAACGCCTGCAGAATTGAGAGTGCTAGAGGGACCAGGGTGGGAACAAAGTGGGAAGGGTCCCAATGGTCTACCCTAAAGCGATATAGGTGCTTTAGGGTGGGTGAACGCAGTGATGCACATCAAAGGAGATGAAACTTAGTCTTCCAAATCACACAAAGTGATGTAAACCAACATTACCACAAATAAATTAATATTTTTTAAAGATGCTAAGATCTTTTTTAAGATCCAGAAAGTTTCCAGAATATATTTCCAGCTGTCATTTTCAGAAAAATACTTGGTGAAATTTCTGTCAAACATTAAGAAGTTCTGGAAGTTTTAAGTGGCTTATTTCTGCATTATAAAAATAATCTCCTTTCTCAATGGTCATTTTCAAATCCTAGAAGTATTTCATCTGAATGAATACAAATCATTATTTGAACATTTACAGCAACTAATGATATTCTATTTTAGTCTTTCTTCCTGGGTGTTGTTTTTGTACTAATATAATTCTATTAATGTCATGCCTAGAGAATTTCAGCCAAACAACTCATAGAGGAAAAACAAAGTCATTAGAAAATAAGAAAGGGAGGGGGAAAGAAGAGAGGGAGAGAGAAAGAGCAAGAGAAACAGAGACAGGCATACAGAGAAAGAGAAATGAAGTACAAACATGTTTCCAAGGCCAGAAGAACTCAGTAAATTCACAGTTCTTATACTTCTTTCACACCCCAAATTTTCTTTAGACTTCCCCAACATGTCAAGAATAAAAAAGAAAAAAAGAAATAGAATAAAAAAATCAGTGTTCTTGAATTTTTCTATTCTGCAAAACTCTAGGGTAACAGCTCTTGCTCATACTTTTGCAGACACATCATTGTTTAGCTCCCGTCTTACTGAGAAAATTGGTTTAAAAAAAGTTAAAACCCTGCTGGGCTTTTGATTTGAAATAAGAGGTAAAACCATTTTTCAAAAAGTAAAACTTCATTTGTGAAATTTCAGTCACTTCTATTATAAAAAAAAAAAAAAAAAGTCCGTTGTTCCATCCATGTCCAAATTTATAAAACAGGGATAATAGCACACTATGGCTGTTGGAAGCACAAATGATAAAATTTGATGCAGCGAAGGTAGTTTTGGGGATGTTGTTACTTCTGAGTGAAACTTTTGGATGTGAGAATTGAAGAAAATGTGTGTCTCTACTGCTGCCTTGAGCAAAAAATAGTTTAGCCAAGTAATGAATCCAACCAGAATTCACACTCTGTATGGCAGAGTTGAGAGAAGTCCAAAAATTGTCTATTTTAGGAGGGTTGGTGAATTCTATACATTATCTTCATTTTCTGGCACAAATGTTTATGGCAATCTTATTCCTTTAATATAATCTTGAACCATTAGTAGCATTCACTATGTATTGCTATATAAAAGAATCATCTCCAATGTATACATTAGGGTTCTCCAGACTTAGATTTATGTGTAATGCATTTTCTTATGGGACACCTATCTGTGTCTCAAACAATTATGTCCTACAAATGGTGGGCAAAAATTTCTCACAAGAAAGCTGATTCAAAAGATTAAATAAGCCTGGGATATGATTCCCAAGCTCATTCTTGAAAATCTCAATACAAAGGTATGTTTGTCCATTGTTCCAAAGATAGAAAATTCAGAAGCAATTTTAGAGAACATGTCTAGGCATTAACTGTGGAAAGGTATACAGCAGCTTCTCTTAGGGAGGAAGATGCAGAGAAAGCAAGAAAAACCTGGCCGAAGCAGGTCCCAAGACAAAACTCAAAAGCATTAAAAAGTCCTTTATAGTTCATTCATTAAGCAAGCCAATGTCAGTCACTTTAAACACAGGCTCTGCTTCCACAAAATGGCCTCAGGAACCCACAGTCCACCTCAAGATTTCATCAGGGCATCTTCTGCTGGGCCTCCTCACACTACTGGTTTCTTCCACCAATATCCCAATCCCCAGTTTGCTCCAGGTGCCAGCTATCTTTTCTGATTAACCCAAACAATTTTCACAGTTCAGCATTCCATCGTCAATGCCAAGACACTTCAAGAACCAGACAGCTGCCCCTTAACTAGAACTCAGACGACAGACAGGAAGCACCGTGGCTGGTATCCTACCTCAGAACCAGAAGGAAAAAGCGGCAGAACTACTCCTGATAGGAGCATCTTTTCAGGAACCATGATGCCTTTTCCTCAAGATGCAATGATGGTTAGTCACAGAAGGTGAGGTGTCTGAGGGATACAGTGCTTTCTGAAGGGAAAGAAATGGACCCTGATTATATAGCGTACTTACTTCACAAATATTTGTTGAGTCTTTCACATGCCAGGCACTATTCTGTACACTGAGAATAGAAGCATGAAGACCATGTCTCTGTTAGCATGGTTAGCATACTAGTTGGAGGAGATAAGACACCAAGCAAAACTTAAATATATACAGAAACTGATAACTTAAACACTAAACATGTAATAGCAAAAATCTAGGCAAACTGAGATGCCTCTTTAGATTAGGCAATCAGAACAGGCCTCTGACATTATGACATTTGAGTTACATCTAAATGAAGGAGGGAAAGACCATCTTAGGAGCATAAAGAGCAAGGCGATTCTAGACAAAGGAATGACACATACAAAGACTGTGGGGTGTATGTTAACTACACCAGGTTAGAGAATAGAAAGTCATTTGATGTGCTAGAACCCAGCAGATGAAAATAGGTGATGCTGGCAGAAACATTAGTGGGGCCAAGATATATAGGGCCTTGCAAAGCATGATAAAGTGTTTGGATTTTATGCTAAGTGCAATAGGAAGCAATTAGAGGATTTTATGTAGGATAATGCATGGTGTGATTTATATTTTAAGACCTCTCTGGCTGTAAAATGTAGCCTACATTATGGGTTCAAAAGTGGAAGCAGGAAGAGCAGTAAGGAAACTCTTGTCAGAGAGAGACATCAGGGATGCTTGAGTTAGGGTGCAAGGCAGTGGATAAGTTGGCTACATCAACAGAGTCTATTTTGAAGGATCACAGAGAGACTGGTCAGTGCACTGGACACAGGTTAAAGAATGGAGTGTCATTTGTTGACATGCAAAGTGGAGAAGAGACTGACCAAGGGGAACGTCTAGGGAAATATTAGTTTGAGATGCTAAGAAGGACACCGAAAGGGAGTGTTCAGCAAATAAATCACCACAACAAATCATCACAGACTGAGTGGCTTGTAAATGGCAGGTATTTACTTCTCACAGCTCTCAAGGCTAAAAGTTCAAAGTCAGGAGGCCAGCATGGTCAGGTTGAAGTGAGAGCTGCTTTTGGGTGTAGACTGTCATACTCTTTGCATCCTCATGTGGCAGAAAGAGGGTGGGAGTACTCTGGAGTTCCTTTCATAAAGGCATGAATTTCATATATGAGGATTCCACCTTCATGACCTCGTGATTCCCTAAGTCTCCCATCTTCTAATGTACTCACATTGGAGGTGAGGCTCTCAACCTATGGATTTAGGGATGACACAAACATTAAATCTACTGCAGGAATGGACAAAGAACAGCTAGGATATGAGCTCTGAAATTGCTAGATTGTAATTATAGATATAAATCTTGAAATCACCATCGTGCAGATTTAAGGACATGAGAATAGATGAGAATCATGAGGCAGAAGGTGGCATAAGACTGTGTGCTAGAGCACATTGCCATGTGTAACTTAGAGTGAAGAAAGGTTTTGCAGGGAAGCTTGAGAAGAAAACCAGAGACTAGAACTGGACTGGGTAAAGCAAGAGAGATGCCCCTACGCTGGCAGACCCAGAGAGCATGCACCTCTTTGTTATACACCTCACATGCCACCTTCGCCTCACACTAGTTCCACCTCTGCCCAGAGGAACCACTGAATTTGACAACAGGAAAGTTACTGATGAGTATGAAGGACTAAATATCCCTCTAGGGGAGAGCTAATAGCAATGAGACTCATGAATGAAATACTGACCATGAGGAAGGCAAGAGTAAGTGTTGATAAACTGAACTGTATCCATTTGCAAGAGCATGATAGAAGGGAAAGGGGCAAAGACGGACAACACAAACCGAAGGAAGGGGTTAGGGAAGGGCAGTGACTTGACTGCAGGAAACAATAGACATTTTCCTTTGGTGATGGAAATGACCCATGGATGGCAATACCACAGGAAATCCTAGGACAGAGAGGGGAGATGTCCTCCAACCCCCAGGGGAAGAAGAAAAAAGCTGTGGACCAATCACCACTGGGTTATCTGGGTTCCTGAAGATAAAGCAGTCATTCATACCTGCACATCTCAGATCAGCAACCTGGTGGCAAAAGAGATGCTCTGCTCCCAGATGCTAATCTAAAAGGCTCACCCCTTGTAACATTTCAGCCCATGCCACCCTGAAAGATACTGCCACACCTGGGGGTACAACCCCACCCCTAGGGCCACAGAGGGATAGCAGAGATGTTGAGGATGATCCCAATCACAGAGAATTTGATGGTAATGAGCCAGGCACAGTGGCTCGTGCCTGTAAGCGTCAGCCTATGAAGCAGCCAGAGCTAGGGATCACGGTTCAAGTCCCGCCTGGGGCCCGTAGCGAGACCTCGTTCCAAAAAAATAGCTGGGCATGGTGGCGCATGCCTGTAATCCCAGATACCTGGGAAGCTGAGACTGGGGATTGCCTGAGTCCATGACACCCCGGGCAACGACAGCCTGCGGTTCCACGGGAAAAATAGCAAAACTTAGTCTCAAAAAAAAAAAAGAATTTGATGGTAATGAAATGACAGTGACTCGGGGTCAGAACACAAAGGAGTTCACCAAAACATCTGCAGCACAGACAGTACTGCCACAAGATGAAGGAAAGAAGAAACATGGAAGAGGAAAGAAAGCAAAGACCTGCCAGTAACACTACCACTACTAGGTTTTCAATGGCTACCACTTAGGGTATGTATTCAGAAAATTATTTTTGATGCTAGCTAGGTATTATATTAAGTACATTACAGTTTCTCGGATCTACACAGCAATCCTGAAGGCTAGGTGTTATTATCTCATGTTTATAGGTAAGGAAACTGATTTGCAGTAAGCATATTATTTGTCCTTGATCACAGAGCCATAAGCAAAGCAAATCAGTCTGACTCCAGACCTGTGGGAACAGAGAACAGAGGGGCCTAGAAGGGGCCTTAGCAATGAAATATGGCAGCCCTGGCTTACAGAACAACAGTGAATGCAGTCAAGAGCCAAAGCATGGAGAATGGGGAAGACATCCAGGACTGTGCACAGCAACAACCTGACAGGGATGTGGGCAGAGAATCTTTTCTGAAGTCACTGTCACTGTGACCTGGATGCCTACCCCCTGAGGATAATGGGGCAGGGCAACAGGAGGTGGGTGGGGACCAGAAGGGAGTGAGGTAGACTGTTGCATAACTAATTCTGCAACTAAATAAACACATTGTAACTTTCCACTGTGCTCCCAAGTTGCTTCAGCTAGAAAGAAAAAAAAAAGAGGCTTATCTCCATGTGTACAATTAAATCTCTACAGAGTGTAATGTTAGTCCTACTCAAAGTGTTCCCCTCATTTCATGAAAGAATTACGAAAGTGTTCCTTGCTGAGTTATGTCCTGAAATCTTTGAAGGAAACTTTTTGTCTCTCTGGACTTGAATAACTCACTTTAAGTCTGAAATACCGAAAGGGAAGATAAGGTTGTGTAAATTTCAATTAGAGTTTCTTCTCAAATATCCACAACTTTATACACATAAGAGAAGTAAGCTCTCATAATTACCTGCTTGCAATATAAACATTGGCAATGTCTTAAAATATGTTTTGCTCAAAAGGAACATCTTGTCACACTTTGGGAAAGTCAGAAATTATGTGCTCTGCCTTCTGACTGTGGTACCTTTCTTTATCAAACTCTATAAGGCAACAGTTTTTACTGCCTTTCCCAACAAATGTCACCACTAAAGCATGAGCTAAGAACCACCAGGCCCAATGTACATAAAAATCAACAGATTTAAATGTGAAAACCAAAATTATACAATTGCTAAAAGAAACATGGCATGTTTTCTTGACTTAACTTTCATGACTTTGTATTGGGCAAGGAATTCCTTGATGCACTAAATTCATGATTGATAAAAGAGTTTAAAAAGAGTAGCTGGATTGAAAATGAAAAACCTTCTATATTTTAAAACCATACCATAGAAAATGAGAAAACATACCACAGACTGGGAGAAATATTTGCAAAGCATATAATTAATAAAGGCTGTCTTCCTAGAACATGCATAAGGCAAGCTTTTTAATCAATAATGAGAAAATACAACCTAATTTTAAGATGAGTATAATATTTGAATAGATTTTTCAAAAATAAGATATGTGAATGATTAATTACAACATGAAAATGTGTTCACTAGCACTAATAATTACCAAAAAATGAAAAACTGAAACCATTACTGCATAACCAAAATATGGCAGCTATCAAAAATGCAGGTAATACCAAATGCTAGAAAAAATGGAACTCTTATACATTGCTGATAGGGATGAAAACAAGGGCAGATATTCATAGAATAATTTGTCAGTTTCTCCTAAAAGTGTGATGTAAAGTTACTATATTATGTAATAATTTCACTCCCAGAAATTTACTCAAGAGAAATATAAACATACAGCTATGCAAAAACATGTACACATGTTTATCACATTATTCTGATATCCAAAAAATAGAAATAATTCAAATTTCCATCATTTTGTGAATGGAAATACAAAATGTTAAATGTCCATATAATGAAATATTATTCATTACAGTATCATGAAATGATACTGTAATTAAATTCAGTAATTAAAAAGAATCTCAAAACTATTAAACTAAATGAAAGATAAATGCAGATGATTACATGATTCCATTTAGATTTTTCTGATTCCAAAATTGTGATTCCATTTAGATGAAATATCCAGAAACGGAAACTCTATAAAAACAGAAAGAAAAATCAGTGGTTGCTGGGACAAGCGATGAGCATGGGAACTGACTATAAACAAGTTCAAGGGAACCAGAATCTCTGTGGTTTAAGACAAGGGCCATAAAACTTTTCCTGCAGAGAGTCAACTAGAAATATTTCAATTTTGTAGGACACATAGTTTCTCTCTCAAGTACTCAGTTTTGCCCATAAACAAATTGGCACAGCTGTGTTCTCATAAAAAACTACCAAAACAGTCAGTGGTCCAGATCTGGTCAATAGGACATAATCTTCCAATCTCTCATATAAAATATTAATGATTTACTTACAGTTCACACTTAATCCTTAGCGCCAGTCAATGGGGATTTTATACCACATCATTTTCACTATGACCCAACATGATAAAGAAGTCACCAGATAAATAATCAAGGTTTACTGAGGAAAAGTTCAGAGAATGTGAGAAATTCCTCCCTAGCACTTACAACTACCCACATTCCATGGCCCAAAACAAATCTCTTGATTATAATTATGCCTACCTGCAAAAGGTTGAGAGTGCAGTGACCCTACTGCTAGAAAACAGAGCTAGAAATTGTTAGTGGATAGTTAACACCTGCAATAGAGAGGATGGATGGAAATACGGACTCTCATGCACAGCTGGATGTCACTGGGAAAAACTGTAACTGTGCAAAAAACTCTGGGAAGTAGTTTGGTTATTCAGCAAAATGAAATATGGCCAAGAAACCAAAATTTCCACTTTTAAGTGACTGTCCTACAGAATCACCCAGAAAAGTCCACCAAAAAATGCTTACAAAGATATTTATGGCAACACAGGTTATGAAAGAAAAAAGTGAATGCAACTTCAATGTCTATTAATAGTAAAAGAGATAATATATAAATCACAATGCTTTTCATACAGTGATATCAATTTAATGAATAATACACAAATCAGTTAAAATGACTTAATTAGTATGCATATAACTAAAGAAAGTAATTTTATGTAAGAAACAGGAAAGTTGCAATAACACATAATGATTTCATTCATACAAACTACTAAAAGGAATATGTTTGTGAAGACATAGTATAAAGAAATGGTTACTCATAAACTTCAGAACAATGTCTATTTTTTAGGAGATCGGGTGAAAGGACATTGTTACATTTCTGTAACGTTGTAGTTCATTAAAAGCATCCGAAGAAGTTATGGCAAAATGAACTGTGTAAATACAGATGGTGAAGGTATGGGATTCTATTATATTTCTCTAGTTCATATTTGTACATTTGAAATATTTTTAAGATGAAAAGAAAAATAATTACTGGAAGTCACATACGCCTGTCAGTAGAGAAGTCTCTTGGTGGTATTAAATGACACAAGAGAACAGAGCAAGCTAAGAGCAGGACAATGAGTTGTTCTTACAGTGTGCCAGCTACAAAACAGGAGCCATGAAAGGGGAACAAAACAACATCACTGCCTGAGCATCCTGAAAGCAAGACTGTCAGGATTCAACATTGATTTAGGGGAAGCAAACAGAAAATAAAACCCTTAAAACATAAAGTTCTTTTTTTCAAACCCTATACAGTGCAATCATTTAAGAGATGCTTGTTAGGATATAAAATACCTACTTTGTGAAAATATTCCATATAATAGAATAAAAACGTGAGAAAGGAATCAGAAAAGAGAATGAACAAAACAGTAGGTGAAGTAAGAGAGGAAGAGGCCAGCTAGTGTTCAGGTAACTGAACTCCTACCCCAACTCTGTCACAAAATCTATATTGAGTAAGTAACTTCTGCATCTCAGTTTCTTCCTCCATAATAAGCAGACAACAACCCAGATTTCACCTTAATATCCTATGATCCTTGAAATATTCATTGAGGGGCACATTTGGAGAACTTGTATTTCCCTGGAATAAAAACCCTCATGCTCTGTCTGACCCAATAAAAAGTCAGGTTCATGATTTAGCTTGAAGCTCAAAGCCTCACATCATTCACCAGAGCAGTTGTGATGCTAGAAGTAGGCGGGGTGGGAAGTGAGTGAGGCTCATGTAAGACAACGCTGGACTTCAGATTTCTGTTTACGAAAAGCAAATCGATTGACCACACCCTCTTTAACCTAAGAGAACCCTAGTGATGGGATAAGTAAGGAGGGAGGAAGAAGGGGTTCAAATGCTACCTCAATATAAATTTTTTCTAATATTATAGAGAAAAAAGAAAACTCAGAAAACCTGGTACATTCAAATCTTAAACTTGCCCTAAAATTGTTCTGAAAGGTTTTGATTACAGAATATAGGACAAAGCCTACCAGAGTAGCTTCCAGAATAATAACCATAAGCCAAAGGCTACAGCAATGTATTTCTTTTAAAAAGAATGAACCAGAAGCAAATTTCTTCTAAAAAGAATGAATCAAAATGAATGAACCATAAGCATTCACATCCATTCTTCCTCACCCACATTCCTGCTGCATCAGTTTTTCCCTACAAAAGTTATAAGGACTTTCAGCATTTCCCCCCATCCTAAGTTCTTTGCCTTTTTTGTGATGTTGGACCAGTGAAGTAATTTTCCTAAGCCATCCACAAGAAACCATTCCATAGATATAATATGGAGGGGTGAAGGTAGCATGTAGGATCTGTGGCCTGGAGGGGCTTCCTGGAGAAACAGAACATCACTGGTTTAAAATTATTTTTCTTTGGATTAGTCACATGCAGATGAAAGTTTTCCAAACAGTTCAACCATTTCTACTTTACATTTGATATGATGTCATCACAAACCGAGATCTTTCCATTAAAGTGTCAAGACTCAGATTTATACAACAGACATAAAAATAAAAGCTGAACACTGAGGCAAAGAACATTAATGGAAGTTATGTACATACATTAAAGGGAAAATGCACCTCTGAGTGTTGTTTATGTAAAAGGCTATTTGTAAGTTTGAGCTTGCATTTCCTCAGACATTATTTGAAAGTGTCTATATTACTGATGTGCTAGAAACATTTCTCACATTTTAATTATGCTATGGAATATGCTGATTCCAATCAACACATAGAGGACAGTTTTAAAGTCAATGAACAAGAAAGAACTCCTGTTCATAGTGTCCAGGCTTTATTCAGGGAGATAACAACCTCTACTTAGTACCTACCAGGTACTAGAATCTCTATGGAAGATATATAACATGGTACTCATCTCTGTCTGTCATGCAGATAATGAGGTCTCCCTTTTGTATTCCCAAATCCATGAAGACAATATTTCCTATGTGGCATATAGTGAGGCAAGCAGGGGCTGTATCATGAGCGATCTCATGTTTCAGAGTGTACATAATATCGAAAGCTATGAAAAATGTGAAAATTTCTAATCTAAGAATGGTTTCAGATTTTTCATTTGTTAAAGATCATTCCAGTCAAAGTGGAGAGGACAGGATACAAGGAGAGGCGAGAGCTAGGTGCAGGGACTCTACTCATAAAGGGCTTAAGTGGGGGTAAAGCTAGAATAGATGTATAATTTGGTACCCAAATGATTTGGAGGTATTTCCTGGGTTTAGCTTTCAGACAAGATTTGGTACTAGTAGCTGAAAGGGAGAATTAAAGAAGAAGCAAGTTTGCCAGGAGAATGGTAAGTTCAGATATGAACACGTTGAATTGGAAGCAGCTGTGATCAGTCCTTATGAAGATGTATTGAAAGTTCTAGAAAATGTGCCTAGAGCTCAGAAAAAATTATAAAAAAATGCTTGAGATTTAGGACATAGATTAGGTCCTGTATGGAGAGTTCTGAGTGGGAGCGAATAGTGAATAATAACAATACTAACAATAGCCAATATTTAAAGAGTGTTTCTTCCCTATATACCACATCTTGGTGTGAGCCATAGACAGTGGGTAGGTGGGTAGGTGGGTAGGTGGATAGGTAGGTGGGTGGGTAGGTGGGTACATGTATGGATGAAGGGATGGATACATACATACACATACATACAAAGAATTTCATTTCATTGTTTGTAAAACTAAGGCATAGATCATTTAAGCAACTTGCCCAAGGTCACAAGTACTAAGTGCTAGAGAGCTGTGGTATGAATCCAAAAAGACTATCTCCATCTTGTGCTCTTAATCTCTCCAAAACATAATCTTCCTTCTTAAGAAAGGACAGTCACAGAAGTAACCCTGGAAAGCAATGATGTAGAAGGACAAAAAAGATTATTTGGAAAATATTGACAATAGAAAGTTATAAAAAGAAAACAGGAAGAGCAAGGGAAGAAATAGTTTCAAGAACTAGGGGAGAATCAGGAAAGTCAAACACTAAGAAATTACTAGCTTTTATTTGTATGCACAAGAAAATTTTCTGAAAAGAAACCAAACAACACTAAAAAGTGATCTAATAATAATGTTGCAAACCTTTCTGTCGAAATTTTCTAGATTTTCTCTCCCTATTGACCACAGCAACATGAAGAGATCAGGTAATCAGCATGACTCTCAAATACGAATTTTTGCCATTTAAATAAAGCTTCCTTCCATCCATATTGAAAGGTAAAGGCCACTAAAAACCAAAATGATTCAGCCTGCTGAAACATTTTATCCAAAGATGGTGAAACTAGTAAGGGCACTTCCCAGCAAGAATATTACATCCAATCTGATCAGCACTGATTTGCCATTGCTACTCTGCAACCACAAGAAAAATGGAAGCAGGGGGCTGCGTAATCTGTCCTTAAAAGAGTAAGGATCCAATCACAAATGAAAAACCTTAAAGCCTTAGAGATGCTCACCATGTACTTTGACAGGTTATGCAAAAGATTCTGCAAAATAACTGCGCATCCCTAATCTAATCCCCCAACCCCCTAAAAGAAATCTTTGAAACCAAACTTTAGAAGTCTATTTTTTTCTCATTTTCATCTGGGGCAAGACACTAAAATCTTCGACTCCAAAAAATTAGAAATTGGTATCTCTTTCATTCCCTTCACTTTCAACAGCAATACATCTCCCTCTTGTGGATTTTTAGGATATTTCTGCGCAGGAGAGTCCAACTTAACCCCTCAGTTAATCTCTAAATTGCATTGCACAGCTATAAGCATAAATAAAAAATAGCATATTTACTGATTCTCTTAGTAACTGAAGTACTAGATAGAATATATACCCGAGCAACTCACATTCATTCTGCTTCTGGAAATGAAGTAGCTGTTAACAAACTGTAATCATGCATCAAATATTTATTGTGCTATTATGAAACGCATGAATACACGGCACTTGAAAATGCAGAGTTTGTTTCTGCAAAAGTTTACAACCTAAAAGAAAAGACAAAACAGCCCATTGAAAGTGTGTCCGTTGTTCTGAAAATCAAGGTCAGCAGCCCAGGTGGAAATCCCCACATGTGACCAATAACATAAATACACAGATTCAAGAAGGTGAGATGTGCTGACCCCGTTGACTATAAAGCTGACATATTTTTCTTATGTTCACAAAAAAGAAAGTTAATATATGAATTAAATTCCATTACTTTTTTTGTTCTTATCTTTTTTTTCTTGGCCCAATTTTGGTCAGATTTTGAAGAGCTCAAACATTTTGGGAGACACACAGACAAGGATCCATTGTCACATTTTACTAGTTGTGTGATTCATTGCGAGATAGGCGATGTCTTCCCTCCTTTTGCTCAGCTAGAGAAAGAGTGCCTTTCACACTTCCTGGCTATAGCTGGGGTCCCTAATGCTATTTTTGGAAATCCAGCACATGTATCATGAAGGTAGCCACCTATTTCCTCAGAAGTTGAGTTGATCTTAATTTAACTTTTTCCTTCCATTACTTTGGGTTTTTCAGTACTTCATAGTTCTAGATATTGACAAATTCTAGGAAAGATCAGTCACCATAAATTTGTACATGATAAGTATACAAGCTTTACTTTTTGGTTTCTAACTTTCTTGCCCCAATAAGCCCAGAATTCTTGTATGAGATGTAAGACAGTGAGATAATTTGGGACAATATCTTCTTTTCAACCTAAGTAAGGTTGAAAAAACTAGGCTGGAGGCTTAGTTAGATAACAGACCCCAAGACATTTTTAGCAATACAGAGAACACAGAAATGTAGACAAAGTTTTCCATTTTATGCTATTGATCCCCATTAGGACAACACCTAACACCAAGGTTCCCTTGCCCACCCAGGTAGAGGTGTTGTTTTCTTTTCTTTTCTTTTTTTTTCTTCTCAATTCCATTACCCTTTACAGAGATAACACCACCTAAAAGAAATACCCATGAGTTTATGCATTTCAATCTCAAAATTTGCAATACCTAGGCCCACCTTTTATTTTCTATTGTTTCAGAAAAGAAAATATCATCTCCTCCCAAGGATAATATTTTCACCACTTTTCTTAACTCCGTTATACCATCTTAGTTCTTTTTCCTCCACCCGTAATTTTGCCTAGGTTTCCTCCACCCCCTCTACACTGATATATCGTGAATGTCCAGATCCAGTTGCATTCTTCCCATTTGAAACATGCTCCAGTGCTTCATTCCTTCATGAATGAACTCCCACAGCAGGAGTGTCTGATACACAGAAGAGAGCAATACTTTTTTTTTTTTTAGTTTTTGCCTATTTTTTAATTGAAATACATTTTGAATGCTATAAAATTCACCATTCTAAAATGGGTTTTAGTGGACAATCATTACCCTTATCATTTTTTTCCCATTTTTAACAGCTTCTATGAGTTTTGGTAGATAAATAAAACTGTAATTGTAATATATTTAAAGTATATACTGTGATGATTTGATATGCATATATATTGTGAAAGAATTCCACCACTGAGCTAATTAACACATTCATAATGTCACAATTCAGCTTTTTTGGGTTTGTTTTTTTGTTGGGTGGTGGGTTGGTTGGTTCATTTTTGTTGAGGAAGCACAAGTTCCACACTTAGCAAATTTCAATTGTACAATACAGCATAAAGTATGCCCTCAGCCCTTATTTCTCTTCTAATTGAAAATGTATTCAGTTTTACCAACCTCTTCCTTTTATCCCCATCTCTCAGCCCTTACAACCACCATTCTACTCTAAGTCTATGAGCTCAACTTTATTTTTAATTCCATATGTAAGTAACATGGGCCTTATTTGTCTTTTTTTTAATTATTTAAGTTATCTTAATATCCTTCAGTTTCATAAATGTTATTGTAAATGACAAGATCTCCTTATTTCAGGCTGACATGTCATTGTGCTGTGTGTGTATGTGTCTGTTTTAACTTTAATTGCCTTGGCTTTGGTGTCAAATTCAAAGATTCATTACCAAGGTTTAGATCAAGGAGCTTAAACACTATGTTTTTTTCTAGGTATTTAAAGATTTCAGGTCTTACATTTAAAGTTTTCATCCATTTTCAATTGATGTTGTATATGGTATGAGATAGGAGCCCAGTCTCATATCCTTGTCTATGGGTTTCAGTTTCCCAACATTATTTAATGAATAGAATGGCCTTTATTCATTGTATTCTTGGGTCCTTTGTTGAAAATTAATTGATCATGTATGTGTGAGTTTATCTTTGAACTCCCTCTTCTGTTCCATTGATATTATTTCCACACTGATCTTTCTTATTTCCTTTTGCCTCTTAACTTTTGGTTTCATCTGCTTTTTTCCCTAGTTTCTGTTTATAAGTTACCCAGTTTGTGGCATTTTGTTGTGCCAGTACTAATGAAGCAAGAGAGTTGTGTTCATTCTCTTTCCAGGGATCCCTCTGTCTTCCTTTGATATCTAGAGATATGAAAATTTCCTCAAGAAACACAAAGGAACAAATGAATGGGATATATACAACCTCTACCTCCACACTCCAAAGTAAAGGATGCTATTGATGAACTGAAACATAGTTCATTTTTAATTGCCATACACTAAGGCTTCTCAGCCTATGAAGGTATAATTATTTGAAAATCCAATCATAAAGGAACAAAAGTGCCAATCTACATGGTTTATTATCATTCCACACTTTAGTTTCCTAGAACATGAGATCCCCAAAGGAATTTATACTATTTCCTGACAGCCCCTAAGCATAAAATTAATAAAGAAGGTAAAAGAAAATTTGCTGTAGAGATTCAGGGCTGATTAACATAAGCCATGCCCGTCCGTCACTCTCTAGAAGCCAATTAAGCAAAGTACTCAAATGTAACACTTTAACACCATAAATTAAGGTTGGCAAAAAGTTTAAATTCTATCATAAAATTAACCATTGTAAGTGAAGTACCTGTGAAAATGTACCTTATAAAAATAAATTATATTTATGCCCCAATTGCTAAGCAAAACAAAGGAAATTTTTATTGCTAAACAGCCACATGATCTCATTGATTTTTAGTCCTAAATTTCATTAAAGGAGATAGAGGATCTTTGCATGAAATGTAAAATTAATCTAAATTAATGTGAAACTAATCTTCTTCAAGGGAATTATTCTGCAGGATCTTAGGGGAAAATCCCATGAAGAGGACCTTAAAAAATAATGACAGGAAAATCAACAGACTGCATCTTCCTTTCCTGTGAACTGCTGATGTTGATTCAGGCTTTCTGTTTAGTCAGAACAGCAGGAAGGGAATACAGCACCCTGGTTTACTTTTTTCTTATTAAATAATGTATGTTTTTTATGTTCTTTGAAATTTCATTGAGGTCAATACTGCCATATTCAACCATATTTCCACACAATAAAGAAATGCAGAGATTGATAGTTAGATAAGATAAACCAGTTCTGTTACTGTCTTACATGCATGCTCTCAATATATGTTGTCACATTTTGTTTCTTAATTCAATTGTCAAACTCCTGATTACTGAACCATGGCTTTTTTGACAGAGTCAGGAAAAAAATACATTCTGATGAGGGGAAGAAGAGTTACATGTTCTAAATCTAAAGATGCTGAAAACAAAGAGCCCTGGTTCTGTAATTCAGCCAAGTAGTGCTCATTAACTATCAATGACCACACCATGCTAACTCCATGCCCTAGAAGTGTACAAACACCAAATGAAACACTCCCCTCATTTCCACCCTACCCTTGACATGAAGCAGAAGGTCTCCATGTTTTATGTGCTTCGAATAAAATCCAAACTTCACCCCTCACTATACCACCTCTCACTGCCTATCCGCCTGAAGACTTAGCTATCCCTTTATTCCTGATTTGTTGATCACCTCCAGGTGTTCAGTTGACTACTCCCTCATCTCCTAGATATGTCTGTAGCCCTACACTCTTCTTACTAGATAGTCATGAACTACCCTTTTATTAACTTACCCCTAACCTCTTCCCAAAACCTGAAAGATTTATAATATGCTCTATGGGACCCACAAAGGATCAACAGCAAAGTGCCTGTTTTCTTATATTAAATTGATATCTAACTTTATCTGGCTCTACCCACATGATATGGCTTCCCTTCATTTCATCAGACCATCAATCCACTACCCCCACCTTGTTATTTTTATTTACAGATCTGGGTTCTTTCCTCACGTCTTGAATTAAGTTTAACTCACTGTCATTTCCAGCATTTTATTATTATTCTTGATAACTCAATATTCACTGGAAAATTCATCTAATCCATTCAAGCTCAAGTCCAATGATCTTATCTTCCACCTAAGTCAGTCAGCTTCTCACTCTTAATTTTCAATCCTAACAGCAATTCCCCCATAAGTCAATATTAAGCATCCCACTCTCTCATAATCACCTGTTTTCCTTTCTGCTCTTTCCTCTATGACCCTGAACCCAACCTGAACACATAAGTTTTTACCAATAGGATTTCATCATTTAGTTTTCTTACAACATTTAGAATCCATAGTCCATTATCTCTCTTTGACATAAAACCACAACTTTCCTGTTCTCCTTCCAATACGACTGACTTAATCACAGTTAAATACAACCCTCCACCAAATCTGTCCCAGCACCCATGAAGCTGAATGTGACTGGGGAACAAACCTGCTAGATCTTCACATCAGGACCACTTTTTTCCAAGGTTCTTTGTGAATTATTGTATTTCTACAGTCTACTCAGATTTCTCCATTTCCTAAAAGACTTTTTCATAACCTTACTTTTACTTCCAAACTCCAACTCTCCTCATCACCACTCTCTGTTACTTCCTACATCTCTAAAAAAGGAAAAATCATAGAAACAACTGCTACAATCTCCGTCTACCCAAGTGCACGTATTTTACCTTCCTTTCTGTCACTACAGGACAATTTTCTATGCTTTCATCTAGAGCCAACTCCTCCACCTATACTAGGTCCTCTAATCTCTCATCAAATAAATGTTATTGCTCCAGAAATTCTCTCCTCTCTTTTCCCCAGTTTTCATGACTCTTTACTAGATCATCTATTAAGCACAAAATCACAAATTCGCCAGTATTTCTGTCAAGGTCACTTCTGTGTTGCTAAGTTAGATCTCAATCTTCAAATTACATGAAATAGATAAGTATTTGATTTACTTTTCATACCCTTCTCTTTAAATGACTTTTTCACTTGGTTCCAGAACCGCATATTCTTCTAGTTTTCCTACTTACTCTTCAATTCCCTTTACTGGATCCTCCTCATTGTGACAACAAATGGGAGAATTTAGTCTCTGGATATCTTCTCTACCTAAACTCATTTTCTCAGTGATCTAACAAACAACATGCTGATGACTCCCAGCTTTATACTTTTGACCCAGACTTCTCCCATAAATTTCATGCTAATATCTAATGATGCTAGTCATACCCTCCTTTAATAATGCTATATAACATGTAACTCAAAAACTTCAGTTAGCAGCTATAACAATGCATTTTCTTTTCTCATTTCTCTTCAGGTCTATGACAATGTCTCTGTTTGAGGCTACAGGTCTCAATTCAGATCCATTACACAAACGTTTTACTCTAAGACTAGAAGTTCTTCAAGTATAGTCTTTACAAGGCAGAATGAAATCTTCAAAGACTGCAAAATTTTTGCTGAGCTATGGTCTCAGCTCAGTTGACACACTCCCACTTCCACCCACATTTAACTCACCAAATAAAGTCACAAGGCCAAACATAGTATCAATGACTCAGAGAAGTATCTTTATCCAAGAGTAGCAATGACAAACATGGAGAAGCAAGAAGAATTATGAGCAAATAATATAATCTACCATACCAATCCCTCAATATCTTTTTAGATATCTGTTAAATATCTCAGCTATCTCAAATCTTGTCATAAAATCTATTTCACTTCCTACCATCTGCTTCTCTTCCAATCTTCCCCATATTTGCAAAATATACACAGCAGTAATCCTATTGTGCTTACTTTCAAAATAGATTCAGAATCTGATTCCTCCTCATCAAGTCCATGATAGTCACCTTGGTTCAATTTACCATCATCTCTTGTCAGAAATATAATAATAGCCTCCTAACAGCTCTCCATGTTTCACCCTCATTATCAAATGATATAGTCTCAGTATGATAAGTATGACTACTTACCCCACCATTCAATCCTTTAAGTATGCTTTCCTCACCTCCTGCATTCACCCCCTCATTCCATTCCTGCCATGCTAGCCTGTCATTCACTGAACATCAGGATACATTCCTGCCCAATGTCTTTGTATTCGTTCATCTCTGCCTAGAAAATCCTTCCCCCAATATCTGATGACCTTTTTTCACCTTTTTCTCCTTCAGAATTTTATCGAAATATCACCCTCTCAGTGAAAAGTCCTTAAAATCCCAATTGCAAAGTACAGATAAAAGTGTTATAATGAAGCTGTGATGGTCATCAAGCCAAATTATGAGTCAATATATAAAGTCCCTATACAGTAAGAACAGGCCACTGGAGAACAATGGAACATTATATTTTCCCATAGGTAACCCTAAAATCATTACCAAGAGGTATGTGGTCTCTTCCTTGATTGTAGGTTCTCACCTTGATAGAAGATATGCTTCCCTGTCCCACTGATGTAAGGCTAAGCCATGGGACTCTTTGGCCTGTTGATTATGTAAAGGGAGACTACGGAAGCACAGACTTCAAATATGCTGTATGGTTTGGCTTGACCACTTGAGCTCCTGTCATTCACCTTGAAAATAACAGAATGAAAATTCCTAAATGAATGTTACGTGGCTTAAACCTGGACCATCTACAGACAGCATCCAAGCTGAAAGAAGTATGGCAGAGTCATGCAAGTCATATCTCACCTGTGACCCCATTCAAAAGAAAGAAACACTTGTTGAAAGTCACTATATTTGTGGAGCCGTTTGTCATACAGCATGATCACAACAAAAACTTGAAGGTATTTTCATGCACCACATTAAAACATCATCTAGTCAGATTTCTACATTTCCTCCATTATTTTACCACATTTCATAAAGACGTTCATTCTCTCTCTAGTATCCAGTACTATTATCACCTTTTCTTCTTCAGCAATAACTGCTTACAGCTGAAGAATATACATATTTCCTTTTGCTTATTTACCAGCACGCCTTACCCCCCTACCATATTTACATCATGCCATCACAAACATCATTTTCTCAAATGTTCCTTGTTCCCTTAGTGAAGGGTAAACACAGACCAGTGAACAGACATGAGACAGGGTTGAGTCAGCAGCAGCCATCATGACTGCGTTCATTAACAAGTAACAGGTGGAGTTTGATTAAATTGGAGCAGAAAATGTAAAGAAACTTAAGAAACCTGTTTTTTCCTCAGTCTGTTGAGGTTTTCATTCTGCTCCTTCTTTTAAATATGAATATTAAAAATTAGATTCATCCTCTAGGGAGGAGTTAATCTCAAAACCTAAAAATTTGAACTCAAGCTAAAAGTTAAACTTCAAAACTACTTTGGTAATTTTATGTAATACCACTTAACTTTCCTAAACCTCTGCGTTTTCAGTCAAAATTTTAGAAAGCTGATTTTAAGCAGGAACTCCTGGGAATTTTTCATAATTCCTCTAACAATTTAATCCCTCTACCACCTCCATCCAATTTAATTACAATACCCTAGGTCAGGACAGGATTTTAGCAATGCTCAGTAATTGATTATTTTAATCTCAGGCTCCATTGAACATTCTCTGGCACACACTCACACTGGTCATTTAGGGTGACTAAGGCAAATGTCTTCCAGCATCCCATTGGATAGAGGAATGTTTATTTTAGTAGGTGTGTCTACCAAACATATCAACTTACTGATCATATTAACTGAAGCAATTTTTCTATATCTCATTTTTTTTGTATCTGTAATGCAATCTATTTATACCATTTAAAGAATATAGGCTTCCTTTTTTTTTCCTTTCATGGTACCCATCAAAGCACTAGATGTTAATAACTACTTTTTATATTCACTTATTTTCCCATAGCCTCAATATACCACATAGACAAGTGGTCTTCCCTTAAGTCAGTCATTTGGTAGTGATATATATTAATTTCTTTTTATAGCCTTTCATATTAAGGCTAAGAAGAAATTTGAAAAGCAGTGTGAGTTTGAGAGTTGTATGTTTTTAGATGTTTTTCCCACCATTTAACATTTGAAGGAGTTACAATAATTAGATGACTTCTTTTGCTTGCTCCTCAAAATTATGTTTTATTTAAATTGAATTTTTAACATATATTTCTTTGTTTATACTTTCTTCAGCCATTCCAATATAGATTCACATGCATACACATGCGGTCAAGTTCTACAACCTTAAACCCCTGCTGTACAGACAGCAAGCAATTTCCAAGGGTTCACTGCCTGAAGGCAATGACCCTAATAAAAAAGATCCTTCTGGGAGCAAATACCCATTTCCTTCACTATCACTCAGAAGCATTAAGTTAGAGCCACCACTCTTAAAATGAAGAGAACAATCCACACTTAACCATCACAGAATAGCAGAGAATGTTCCTCTTAAAAGCATAATTACTCTACAGGGTGGCAGTGCCGGTACAGAACATTAGCTCTGACAGGCAAAAGTTTCCAATTCCTCTGTAACTGAGATGACAAGCGATCCACAGATCATGATTCTCTTAAAATCAGAGAACCATGTAGTTTAAAGCCCTGCACCTCCACCCCAACCCCACACCCCTGTCCCAGAGACTTGGTGGACAAGAGACTTGGTGGACAAGGGAGAAGCTAAGTCTGAAGTTGAATGCACTGAGTCAACCATCAGGGACACCACTCACCTACGTATTAGTCAACAGAGTACTAAAATACCTCTTAAAAGTAGTTTCAAGTAATTTTCTTACAAAACAATGAAATTTAGAACACAGAGAAAAGCACACCAAAGAAATGAAACATAAACATCCTTCTGCCACCCAGAGAGCCACTATTAACATGTCGGTTCATAATTCTGCACTATTCTGTAACTCTAGATTTATTTCTTCTTTAAGACTCAAATGAGACTACAGCACACACTATTTCATAATGTACTTTTCTGACAGAATTACTTCCTGATCAATATTTTCAACATGTTACTAAATGCTCTAATAAAGATTTTGAATGGCTACAGCTAACTCTAAATTATCTTACTAGAATTTAATTGTAAAATATTTAATTGGAACTTATTTTTGATTTTTCACTTTTATAACTGGTAGCATAATAGACTGTCTCAAAAATATATCTTTATGCACAAGATATACAATTTCCACTGGAGATATTCCTAGAAGAATTGCTGGATCACAGAATATATGTGTGTTAAGGTCTTCATACAATTGATCAAAGCATTCCTTAGGAAGATAATAACAACTGAAAGCGTATCATCAGTATATGAGAATGAATAAAAGTAGTACTGGAACGCTCAAACATGGCCCAGCCAGTCAGTCAAGTCTACACCTAGCAATGGCAAGGAGAATTCTGCCACCTTATAAAGATCAGAAATAAGTACACTGAGAAAATTTAGATTTACACAAAAGAGCAAAATCTAAGTAAGATTTACTAATAATGTTAATTTACCATTACTTCTACGTAGCTATGGATACTCTACTGACAAAATGCAGCAGCAAGTTTGATTTCCTTCTTGAAAGGAATACTGACCCAGAACTAAAGAAATGATCTCTCTTTGGTTTGGTCTGTAAACTTCCTGGTTTAACAGAGCCTTCTATTAATACTTAGCATCACTCTTCTCTTATATCTCTGTCATAGGATAAAAGAAGCCTTAGTGTAAATCAGAGAAAATAAAGTCAATCAAACACAAAGCCCAGACAGGTATTTAAATATATAAATGTACCAGTAGCAAAGCATTGGGGAGTAGTGGAGCAAGTAGGAAACTGGGGTAAAATAACTGGAATTTTTTTTCATGACATCAATTATATTTATATTATGCAGATACATTTCCACTTTTTAAACAGTTTTAAGTTTACAGCAAAAGTGAACAGAAGGTACAGAGATTTTCCATTACTTTCTGCTCCTCCATCTGCACAGTCTCCCTATTATTAACATTATCACCTAAATTGGTGAATTTTTACCAAAGATGGACCTACACTGACACAGATACATAGACACATCATAATCACTGGAGGTTCACAGTAGACCTGAGGGTTCACTCTAGAGGCTGTACATTCTGTGGTTGGATAAAAAATGACCTAGATGCAAGACTGCCTAGTCTTACTTTCCTCCCTCCCTCCAATTCCTTCAGAACACTCAGCTTTTTTACAATCTCCATTTACATTCCCACCAGAATGCATAAAAATTCCTATCACTCCACATCTTTACCAGTATTTGGTGCTATCAGTGTTGTAGAAACAGGGCATTCTAATAGGTGCAGGGGTATCTTGTTATTTTAAATTACATTTTCCTGATAATAAGGATGTGGAGCAACTTTCCATGTGTTTACTTGCCATCTGTATATCTTCTTTGGTGAGTGTCTGCTGTACTTAGCCTATTTTTCAATTAGGTTGTTTCTTTTCTTACTGAGCGTGAAGAGTACTTTGTACAATTTCACATAATAGCTCTTAATCAGATGTGTCTTTGCAAATATTTTCTGCTCGTTTTCTAAGTCTCCTGATAATTGTTATTCATTCATAAATGTTATTCAAGAAAAAAATAATAATTTTAATGGAGTCCAGATTATCCATTTCTTTCAAAGATTATATTTTTGGTGTTGCATCTTAAAAGACTGCCATATAATAATATGCATATATATTATATATATTATGCACTAACTATAATTATACTAACAAAAAGTCACCACCATACCAAAGTCATGTAGGTTTCTTTCTGTTTTTTTACCCTTCACCAAACCATGCATGCCTATAACCCCATCTGCCTCCATCTTCCATCTTCTTAACCAATTCTCTCTTATAAGCATGATATTTTTCTTGCTAAGTTCAAGATTTACTCCTATTGCTCTTTGTGTATTAAAGTTTCTTGGCTATTTATATTCCACAGGTGGGTGAAACCATCCAGTAACTTCTTTTTATTTATTTAATCCAACAAATCAAGATCCAGCCATTTTGTCCCAAAAGCTACATACTGTTTTTCTTCACAGCTGTGTAGTACTCCATATACTACAATATCACTATCCATTCATCTATTGAAGGGCATTTGGGCTGGTTCCATGACATGGCATTGTGAACAATGCAGCTATGTACATAGGTGCGGCTAAGTCTTTCTCATGTAACAGTGTTCATCTTATTTGGATAATACCTAGTGGAGGTATTGTTATATGGAATTCCTATTCTTAATTTTGTAAATGTTCTCTATGTAATCTAAGATGTTTACAGTTTTGCACATAGATCTCTCATCCACTTTGAGGTAATTTTTGTGAATATAAGGTCTGCGTCTAGACTAATTATTTTGCATGTGGATGCTTAATGCATGTGAAGTTCCAGCAACATATGTTGACAATCCTTTATTAGTTCCTTTGCATTGCCTTTCCTCCTTTGTCAAACATTAGTTGATAATATTGATGGAGTCTATTTCTGGGCTCTTTATTCTGTTCCATTGATTTATCTGTCTATTCTTTCACTAACACCACACTGTCTTGATTACTATGATTGCTCATAAGTCAGGTAGCATCAGTCCCCAACTTTCTTCTTATTCAATGTTATATTGGTTATTCTGGGTCGTTCATCTCTCCATATAGACTTTAGAATCAGTTTGTCATATCTGTTAAATAAACTGCTGTCACTTTACTTTCACTTACAAGGCATTTGGTCCATTTGTTGGCATTTTAGTATTAAGAAAACAAGGGAGGCGACCTTGAACATGTAAGCCTCACATTATCTGTACATAGCTCAATTAGAAGCAAAGATTTTAGTTAAATAAATTAAGTCAAACTGTCCTACTACAAGGTCATAAATTGTGCAGTGTGTGTGAGAAGAGAGGGGTTGCTGTATGAAGTTCTTGATTTCACACTATATTGTTTCTGATGCAAGAATCTAACAATTCCCCAGTGTAGCACAACATCACTTCCCATGGTATCCCCATGAAAGCAGTCATTCAATCATTCAGACCAAACCATTGCTTATGTAAAACCAAGTCACTGCTTACGTAAAAAACCTGCAGAGAGGAACCAAGCTCATAAGAACCAAAAACTGACACATTCTAGGAGAGTTCTCATAGACTCTCAAGCATCAGATCTCAGTTTTCTCACCAATAAAATGCAGCTTTGGTGAAGCCTACTAGACATCCAGTTCAAAGTTACTGCATTCTTCACTGGTCTCTGGCATGTGTTGGAATCAAGTAGCTGCACTTGACAAGAAAGGCAGGATTGATGACCACAATCAGGCCTTGTTCATGAAAGCCAGGATAGCCTGGTAGGCTGTCACCAGGCTGGGATTTGTACAGGGGTTACAGTGGAGTATAGACTAAGCTTGGGAAGAACTGACATCTAGACAATATAGTCTTTCTAAACAGGAATGTGGCCTATCTAATCAGTTCTAATTTTCCTCATATATGTATGCCTTGTACATACTTTATTAGAACTATATATACCTATTCCATTTTGGGTGTGTTATGTTAGTGGTATTATACTTTTAATTTCAAATTCCACTTCATTATTATTGATATACAGGAAAGCAATTGACTTTGATACATGAACCTGTATCCTGCAATTTTGCCATGATGATTTATAAGTTTCAGGGTTTGTGTTTTTTTTAATTAATTCTTTGAGATTTTTCTCTATCATGTCATCTATGAAAAAAAAAGTTGTCTTCCTTCCCTAGTTGTATAATTTTTATCCTTTTCTTGGCTTGTTGTATTAGCTAGGATTTACAATACAATGTTGAAAAGGAATCAAGAGAGAAGACATCTTTGGTCTGTACATGATTTCCAGGGAAAAGCTTTGTATTTCTCATCATTACATATAATGTTAGTTATAGAGTTTTTGTAGATAGTCTTTATCAATGGAGATTCTATTTCCACTTCTAGTTCTAGTCTCTACTTAATTCCATTCCACTCCCAGTTTACTCAGAATTTTTTATATTGAGTGGACCTTAGATTTTTCTCAAATGATTTTTTGTCTCTCTTGATAGAATTGCATAATTTCTCTTTTCCAGGCTGTTCACATAGTGGCTTAGATATGGAATAGATTAACTGACTTTCAAATGTTAAACCAGCCTTATACATGGGATAAAATTTCCTTGGTCATGATACCTAATTCTTTTTATATATTGTAGGATTCAATTTGCAAATATTCTGTTGAGGACTTTAACATCTATTTTTATTAAAGGTATAACTTCAGTTTTCTTGGATTTATCTGTGTGGCTCATATTAGAGTACTGCTTGCTTCATGGAATGAGTAAGGATGTATTCCTCTGCTTCTGTTCTCTAACAGAGGTTTTACATATACATAGTGTGTACATGTATATATTTGTGTATATGGGTGTATATATATATATATATATATACACATATATATAATTTTTTCTTTAAGTGCGCTACAGAATTTACCGAAATACCTATCTATGCCTAGTTAATATTTAGAAGATTATTAATTAGTTCGGTTTTTAATAGACATCAATCATTTATTCCTTCTTGTGTAAATTTTAGCAGATTATGACATTCTAGGAATTAGCTTTCAAATAGGTTACAAATTTAAAAAAAAATTAACTTTATTTTTCCTGCTTCCAATGTCATTGATTTCTGCTCTGATTCTTTTTTTTTTTTCTTAAGCTTATTTTGGATTAAATTTACTTTTTCCTTAGTTTCCTAAGGTAGAGACAGATTCTTAATCTTAGATAATTCTCTTTCTAACTTATACATTCCATACTATAAATTTCCCTCTAAGCTTCTACAGTTTCTCACCAATTTTGATATGCACTATTTTCATTTTCATTTCAAATTCATTTTTCAAATATCCTAAGAGTCAAGCAAATCCAATGAGAGGAAATTTTCAGTCATGGATCTCCAAGTTTCAACTCAATTCTGCCATTTTTTTCACTCCATTCTAGATTAGTCTCAGTCTCTGGTTATGACTGTTTGAAGTATGCTTTGGCAACAAACACTTATGGAAGATTTCAATGGAGCTTTGCTTCAACATGCTCTTTCAGAAGAAGTATTCAGACAAACCTATAATATTTTACTTATGAATGCTAAAACATTAGAAAGAAACACCATTTTAGCATTTGTATTCTCCATACTCTAACAATGGAAAGCTTTGCAAATTTATTTCAATCACAATAATACTATATTTACTGAATACATACTGAATACAGACCAACTGACTTAGTTGTTACTGAGGAAAAGTCACAACAGCTCTGGAGACACTTCTTTTAACCACAAAAATACATAAATTCTTACCTTAGCATGACTCATCCAGGTTTTAAAAGATTAAGTAAGTCAAAACTAAATGAAGTTTTTGACTTGTGGATACTATAGCATACCATAGTCACTAATTACAGAGTCTAAATATATTACAAGTCTGTACACTATACAAGCAAGTGTATTTAGTCACAATGTCTTAAAACAAATGAAAGCATGGGCAAAGAAGAAAAAGGAAGTATGAATACATACATACATACTATGGATAGCCTTTGAAAAGTTTGATTTTGAATTGGTGAAGCTGATGTCCCAAGAGAGTAGAATTCTATTTAAGCCTTTATTAATGCTTTCTGGGGAGCAGTAAATTAGTGAAACTTACAAGCTGAAAGAATCACAAGAGGGCTGTTTATTCAGAGAAGATGTATTAATCCATTACACTAATGTTTTAACATAAAAGGCCAGACTTTCTACATTAGCTTCTGTGACCCAAGTGATTTTACCCACTTGAATAAAATAACCTTTGGTGTCAGCAATATAAAAAAGAGAGTAATAAATTCCACATATAGTATATGCATGTACATGTGTGTATACATTTCATCTGTTAAATTCCTAGACATTTGCATTACGCTGAAAATTCCATATGCTGAAACATATAACTGATCTGATCTGCCAAAAGAAATTGCAACAAGTGGCCATATTAATCTGAATAAAATAAAAGTATTCTGACTGTGTTTAAAGAAAAAATATGTTTAAAAGAAAAGATAAGTTGTGACAGCTTGGGGCTTCAAAATAATAAAGAAATGAAATTATATCTTAATTAGGAGGATCTGGAGAGTACTGAAATGTGAGTAAACCATGTTTGTTTCACCAAAGTTTGTTCATTAAATAACTGAAATGTAATTTTCACAAAATCTTAATAAATTAATTATGGCAGATGTTAAGTGTATCAGTATAACAGAATCATGCAAAGAAGTAAGTAAATTCCATCATACTAACAGCATAGGGCAAAACAAATGTACATGATTAACAGTCACAGTTTGAAGAAATGATTCTATATAATCTCAGCACCTAGAAACCAAAAGCATCAAAAGAAACAGGTTATTTCCACTGGGTGAATAGAAGCAACTTCAAAATTGAGATTGTTATAAGATGCTACTTAAAATGAGCTACAGGAAAGAAGTGAAAGAAGACCTATTTTATTCTCAAAAAGCCTGTACTGACAAGGTTGTGGGATAACCAATTATTCTTAGAAGTTTGTCAAATAAATGCCTCTGAGCCTGCTTGGGCTAAAAAATTACATACAAGCATTTAGCATGTATTAGTTTGACCTTGTGAGCTGACCTCATTCATGAGATTTCAAAGAGCTGTTGGAAAATACTTCAACATACTAGCATACCTTAATTGAACATGACGTGTTTTATAGCAAAGGGTATAATGTGGGAAATTGCGTGAAAACGAGCGAAAAAAGAAATTAATTTAATGTCATTATATATCCCAGTACCATTCAAGAATTTAACAAGAAACACAAACTATATAACCACAAAATTCTGGTTTCATTGATCCAAATCTCCTTTAAGTCATTCAATCAACCTATGTACTTGTCTTGTTTAAATATTTATGATACAGCTTTTATCTAAAGTAACTGTCAATTTCTGATTATTATATTAATAATAGAAATTCAAAATTCCACACTGAAACAGATGGTCTCCCACTGTACTCCAGTCTCTTTATCTTACTGAAAATCCCCCTAAAAGCCAAAACTATTAATCAGTTGAATGAGTTTTACAATATGTTTGTTATTATTCAAGCTAGAGTATCAGTGAAAGCTTTGCTTAGTGAGAGAAAATTATTTTGACCTGGAAATTTTCCCAACATGCCTGATAAGCAACATTTGCCCAAAAATAAATATTTTCTCTTTTCCATTAAAAAATACAATCTTTAACTTCCCATCTTTCATTCTTTGACATTTTGTTGTTAATCAGGTAAATATTTACTTGATACTCAGTATAATATAAATCATACATTTACATGTGTGAGAGAATATCCCTTTAACTTGACCTTTCTGGGATTTGGATCCCATGTGAGTATGTGTCTTCTCTCACCTTCTGTGACCCACTTCTGACCTGTGTCATCCTGACAAAATAGATGCAAGGATAAAGTTTGAGACTCCAAACACATTCCCAACTGACTCATTCTCATCCATTCATATACTGTATAGCTGAGCAGCCAAGAGAATAATTTTCAACATAAAAGTCTTATATATAATTCTTTAAAACTATAACAATATAAATGCAGTTTGATTTGTGTAAGGAGGCCTATTTACTCATTTTATACCACTATTCTATTTCACTGTATTAATTTTCTATGCATCTCAGAAAACTTAAGTCATTATTTTCATGCAAAAGGTAATAATCATAAGGCCTTATAAAGTAATTTCAGGAAAGTATTTTACATGCAAGACTATAAATGTTTTCATAAATATGACAGATTATAGATTATAAATACTTCAGTCATTTTATTAAAGTAAATAACAGCAATCTCAATTTGTTTGCTTAAGATGCATTTATCCTGTGTATATTTCTTTAACCAGAAATATTAAAAAGTATTTTGATAAGATAAATATCATACCTATTTATTTGTATAAGCAATGTTTTTATTTTCTTTCACTAACCAGCTGCATTTCTGTGTGAAAAACATTATTAACATTAGGGTAACCAACTTATCTTAGCTGTTATCTTACTACATATTAGCAGACTGAAATACCAGTCAGGAAAAATTGTGATTTCATACTTTTTCAAATCCTAAACCATTTCTCATTTACAAATAATTTTAGCAAGTAGAAATCACTATTTCTAATCTTGTAGTAGAAATTCTACTGTTAAATCTTAATTACCTTTACATCACTCCTATAATACCTTTCTTGGAAAAACAGGCGAGACAAAACTTTAAGATTTGGTCTTGGTTATGGTGCTAGAAACCCTTAATCCTGATTCTCAGACAACTGAACCCATAAACCCATTTTGGCAAGTTTTACCTCTCCTCAGGCTGTGCTTCAGCTCAACAGTTTCACTCTGAACTGACAGACTAATCCTTGTAAGACTTTTAATATCTTTTTCTATGCAGAACTCAGCAATAAGGAAAAAGGGAGCCTCTCAAGAGACAAAGCAGGGTACAAGAAATAGGAATTGTGAAGCTGAGCATCAAGCAGGTAAGTTAAAGCAAAGTTGTGCCTAGGAAGACAAATCATCACAAGCATAAGTGATAAGCTCCAAATCAGGATATGGTGCTGAAATGGCTGAAGGCAAAATATTTCAGGATGAAAACCATGACCAATTCATGGATGTTCAGTGATACCAGCTGGGTAACAAGTCTTTACGGCAAACAGGACCATGTAATACTGAACAACAGTTTTAATTTCTATTGTGGAGGCAACCGGAATTTCATTTAGAATAATGAACAGGAATACACTTTAGAAACATCATTCAGGTTATGATGTTGAAATGGGTAAAAGAAAAATTGTTCAATCTTGGTTCTTTAACAAAACTGAATGAAGCACTTGAAATTAATGGAACTGAATTTTTTGTATAATTTTGATGATTACAAAAATTATTAAATTTCTAAATACAAGGAAGTTCAAGATTTCTATACATTTTTATTAAGAACTTTTAGCCTTTTACAGACTTTTATAAAGGTAAACCAAATCCTTCACTTCTGGAGACTTAATTTTTCCTTCTCTCTAGTTTTATATTTCTGTAATATAAGGTAGTATGGACTTTTAAGCAAAGGGCCTAGTAATTAGAGATCAAAGAATTGATTTATATGGAAATTTCCTTTCACCCTCTTCAATGACACCTAAGTTTCTAAAGAAACTCCACCCTCCTTGCTATATGAAGAAACATCTGAGGCAATGCCAATCATGCCAGAATCTTTTATAAAATTGCAGGTGTGGGTTTTGTTTTCAATATCCAAACTGGCACCGGTTATGCAAATTAGCTTACTTTATGTAAATTAGTCCCTTCAAAAAACTTCCTTAATCCAGGCAGTTATTAAGTGAAATGGGATTTTCTTCAACAAATGCCTGCACAAAAAGGAAAACAGGCACCAGGGAAATACTATTACAGCTTCGAAGCACTGGGCTCTCTTTTGTTTACTTAAAATTCCTCCTCTGTCATTGCCTTGACTGTCATTTTTACAATTTTAATTTGACCCTGCATTTTAAGGAAAAACAAGCGGCATACAGTGAAGGAGCTCTCTCATCCACACCAGTCTGGCTTTGTGATTAAGAAAGGAAAACATCAATTTGGCCACTAATGTCCAAAGAAATATATTTAAGGAAACCTGTACTTCTGCACTTGGAAAGTATGGTACACTGATTTTTCACTAGGTCACCACTCAAAGTCATTTTCATTGAAGGGCAGACTTCCAACTAGGATCAGTTCTACAACATTAAAAAGCAGTGTTGGGCCGAGCCCGACCCCATCCGGGTCTCAGCGGCGCCCAGGGTTCGCGCGGGCCTCTGTGCCCGCACACCCCGCGGCCACGCCACCATGGCATGGCCGCCGCGGTCCTTCACATCACAGGGCTGGTTGTGCGGCGAGGGGGGGGAGGAGTGTCGGACGGTACGCCCGCCACAGTCTCCCCTGGGTTTGCCTTCAACACAAGAGCTCTAATCAGGAGTGATACCTTAAGACAATATCCATTCATAGAAACCAAATCAGTGAGATACTGGTGGAAAGTCCCTTAACATGTGCCACCTGGGCAGGACTCAAGGGGAACAAGGCGAGCACCACACACAGTGAACTGGGAGAACCAATAAAATATGACGCCTACGATGTCACCGAGAAGATATGAACAAAAACCTGGCACAGAAAATATGTCAATAAGGGCACTGCACACCCTCTCTGTTTAGAGGGAAGATACCACGGAAAGCCGGGCATCGTGGCTCATGACTGATAATCATCAGCCTGCAAAGCAGTCGGGGCTAGGGAACGCGGCTTGAGTCCTGCTCGGGACAACACAGTGAGACCTAGCCCCAAATAGCTGGGTGTAGTGGCACACGCCTGTAATCCCAGCTACATGGGAAGCTGAGGCAGGGGATTGCTTGAGTCTGTAGTACCTCGGGCAACAATAGCCTGCGGCTCCACGGGCAAAAATAGCAAGACCCAGACTCAAAAAAAAAAAAGAAGAAGAAGAAGAAGAGGAGGCTTCTCTAATGGCAGTGGCCCCACAGCAAAGCCCCAAGAAAGGAGAACTACCATCAGCAGATGGATGTCCCTTCGAGGATCTGCTCTTCCAAAATATACGGCGGAGTCACGCCCCCAAAGCCAAAGACCTGAAGCATGACTGAAGGAGCAACAAAACGAGGCACAGACTGCGGAGATGAGACCCACCAAGACCAAAGGTGCTCCCAAAGCAGTACAGGAATGATAAACAGCACGTTATACGAAGTCCGGGGAAATCGCACCCTCACCAAGGACGAGGAAATGGATCAAAGGAAAAAAAAA
>PVHY01012046.1:0-45803 GCA_004024945.1 Uropsilus gracilis
CCCTCTCCCTCTCTCTCTCTCTTGTGTTCTCTTTTGCATTCACATTCTGTGGTCTCTTATCCCATGCTCTCCTCACAGGATGACACTGCCCCATATCCCCTGCGTCAGTCATACAATCACAGAGAGGATGCAACACCACAGATCCTGGTCCTAGAGGTTAATGGCAGAAGGGTCAAAAGGGCTGACTAACTCATTTACCCTACAAGGTGGTGCCCACAAGCAGGAGCCTGGACCGAGTCTCTGAGCAGTAGGCAGGTGCCACAGAGAGATGCACAGCTGTTTCTGGGTGGGGACAGACAAGCGTGTTTTCGGTGCACTGTTGGGATGGAACATACGCTACAGGTGGGGTCCGGGTAGAGAGAGGCAATCTTGAACATCCACCCGTGAGGTCCTGCTTCTGCTCACTATCCTGTTCACTATCCTGCCCAGGCAACTTTATGCAGATGTAGATCTCCTGTGCATGAGGAAGGGGCTACTACAAGAGACCCATTACCTGGCCTAAGTTCACACAGTCAGAACAGAAAAGCACTCAATTCTGAACTCTGGTCTTTCTCTCTCCTTGCCTTTGCTGCTAATTATGCCCCTCTCCTTTTCCCAAAGTCTGCCCAGCCTTTCTGCTACCTACTTAATTAACATCACGGGCCCCGTTCAGGTCCCTTTTCAGTGCCAGCCATCCTCAGGAACCTTGGCTGGCCCCAACCCTGACCCCGGGGCTGCCAGAGTCAGAGGAGGCCAGCACACTGAGCTACAGGCTTCACTGAGTTGCCCCTGTTCCCCAGATGGGCCATGGGAGCCAGGAGCTCCAGTCCCACAGCTTCCATTTTCCATCCCATTAAGTCTCATTATCAGGGGACTGCCCGCTGCTGCTTTCCCCACCGCTCGGGGCCTCTAAATAATTATGTCCATGTGGAGGAGGTTTTCCTAAGTGGGAGGTTCATAGGCACCCAGAAACCCACACAGCTGCCTCCATCTCACAAAAATAGATAGCTGAGTCCCACAGCCCAAGAAGGCTGGCTTCCAAAAGAATGTCACATTTTCACAAGTCGATCAAGGTGTTTGTAAATGTTTATGGAAAAGAAGAACTTTCCATATGTAAATATGTCAGGAAGGGTGTTGGTGGCTGAGAAATCACCCTGTGATGGAAACACCACTGCAGCTTTGGTGGTGGAAGCAAGAAAGCAAGGAGCAAGCTGGTTGTCACACAGCCATGCCCCCCCTCCAGAAGAGCTGCTACCCCAAACACAGAGCTCCTCCCACCTTCCACTTGCTTCCCCTCTGTCTACACTGAGACATAGGTTCTCTCAGATGTTCTGGAGCACTCACGTCACAGGTGGGTCAACTGAGACCTGAAAGGGAAGGACAGCGCAGGGCTGATGTTGCAGGGGAAAGAAGAGGTGAGCCTCTCCTGCTTGTTAAAGATATAGAAAGTTGGGCTCTGAGCGTGGGTCACCTGGGTTTGTCCTGCCTCTCCCCGCGACCTAACTCCAAATACCTTTTCTCAAGACCAAGAGAAGCTTTTGGACAACCCCCCAAACACGTAACCTTGATCAGAGACTTTTAGAACTGTCAGGCGTTCTCTAATCATGGGATCTTCATGCATCTCATTTCAACACATATGTAGCCCTTTCCATGTGCATGTACGGATGTAATCAAAACACATCATAATGCGTCATAGACTCACAGAGGAGGTGGGAAGACATACAATACACAGAAAAAAGAACATGTTATGTTTTATTAGAAGGTGATAAGTGCTATAAAGATAAAAGGAGAGCCGAGTATAAAGGGGTTATGCTTCCTCCCTAGGAAGGAAGGGCAGCATACCCTAGAAGAAGTGACCTTTTTCTTTCCCTTTATTTTTCAGCAGTTTTTTGTGGGTACAACTTATATTCCATTAAATTTACCCATTTTAAGTATATAACTCAATGATTTTTAGTAAGTTTATAATTATGTAATTATCACTATGCTCCACTATTATTTAGGGAATTATGTTAAAGCTATAAACCAGTTTGAGAATGATCATCTTAATAATATTGAATCTTCCAATCCATGAACATAGACTGCCTCCACATTTACTGAGGTCTCTAATTTTTCCAGTAACATTTGCTAGTTTTCAGAATGTCATGTAGTCCTTTTGTTAAATTTATTGAGTATTTTATTATTTTTGATGCTAATGAAATTATTTTCTAACTTTCATTTTCAAATGGTTCACTGCTAACATATTGCAATTGATTTTTTATGAATCATCCATCCAATAACCTTGCTGAACTCATTTTTTATTTTTTTGGACTCAATTTTTAGATTTTAATAGGTTTTTTTTTTTTAATTCCTTAAGATTTTCCACACATAAGGACATTTGTCTGAAAGTAAAAATGTTTCTTTTCAAATTGGATGACTTCCGCTGCCACCCTCCCCCTCCCCCCCTTGCTGGATTGTTAGGACTTCCAGTACAGAGCTGAATATAAGTGTTAAGAGCAGACATTACAGTTTTATTCTCGTCTTACAGAAAAGCATTCAGTCTCTCTCCAAAAACTATGTGATCTGTAAGTTTTTCAAGGATGCCTTATCTCGGGGTTGAAGTTTCCATCTGTTTCTACTTTGTTGACAGCTTTTCTCCTAAATGGTATTGGGTTTTGTGGAATGCTTTCACTGTGTCTATTGAAATGATCTTGTGGTTTTATCTTTTTATTCTATTTATTAATATGATTTATTACATTAATTGATTTCAAATGTCAAACCAACTTGAGTTCCTGGGATAAATCCCAGTGTAGTATCTATTTTATCTATGTTTTTAGTTTGCTAATTTCTTGTTGAGGGCATTTCATCTGCATTCATTATCAGAACCACGGATTGTACGTTGTAATTCTCATGTGATGTCTTCATCTGGCTTTAGTATTAGGGTCATAGTCTTATGGATGACTGTTCCTTCCACTGCTAGTTTCTGGAAGAAGGGCTCTTTTAGCCTTATAATATTGCATGCACGGCTCTTAATGTAGACATGTGTTTCTGGGATGATACTTCACATTCTCAAAGGAGCAGTCAGTAAGCTCCCAAAAGTTTAAAGGTGACTGATCTAGACCAAACCCTTCATTTTTAGGAAGTTAGTACAGAAGAGCTGAGTTGCTTCCCCAAGGCCACCCAGCAAATTTGAAGTAACCCTAGGCCAGCCCAGGGGTTTTTCCCACTGCCTAGAGGTGTGTGCAATCAGTACCTCTGCACACCCCAGTTCAATGAGATGCACTCACCTCTGCAGTGTGCAGAGATGACCTCTCCCCTCCTTCCCACTTCAGGTGCCTCAGTACCCACACCTGGTCTCCTCACCCATTGCCTTTGGCTCATCCACGGTCCATGAGCTCTGAAACTACCCAGGAAGATCAGAAAGAAAGCAAGGAAACCTTTCTGCCATGCCTAACTCCCTCCCCCCTGCCCAGAACTGCAGGAAATCAGCAGCTTATCTGCCTAAGAGAATGAGAGTCCTTGGTTGTTATCTGTGAGGGAATCTTATCTAAACAGGTTCAGGTGGCAAAAGTGAGAGAGAAAAATAATTAAGGGGGAGGCAGGTGAAACAGTGACATTATTATTACTTAAATGCTGCAAAGCTTTAGGTTCATGTTTTTATTCCAGTGACACCCAAGTGAGGGGGAATCAGCTTTTTCCATTATCTGAGCGGCACACTGGCTCGCCCCACCTCTCTGCCACCTATAAATCTTATTAAACGGGTTCCATTGGCAAGACAGAAAAATAATTAAGGTGAAGGGAGGTGAAATGTTGATGTTATTACTGTAATGCAACAGCCTATGTAGTTTCTACACCAATGAAATGCAACCGAGGGAAATCAGGTTTAAAGATTACCTTTCTGAGATGCAAATCGCAAATTAGGAAACCAAAAGCTGGGCTTAGAGAAAGAAACAGCATCAAACTGAAAAACATTTCTAAGTTTGTGCCGGTCTCTTAGGGGCTTTTAAGCCTACAATTTACCTTTTGACTGCATTCTATTTTCTCACAAATCCTTTATTTCCCACTTATTTATTGACTGGAGATGGCACCAAAAGGGGAAAAAAGGAGTGTGATTCTCCAGCCGCTGGTCTTAAAAATCCATAGCAGGAAATGGTTCTCCGGAGGGAGGATTTTAGCACTAGCTGTGAACCAGCACTTAATTGAATCACTTTCCCTCTGAAGCGCTCCCCCCACACCCAGGGACAGCTTCTTCCAAGTGCCACTGGACACAGGAGCCGCCCCATTGTGTCTTGCTGGGGCTGGAGTGGACCAGGGTCTGTGGGCAGCACTCTGAACAGGCCTGGAATCTGATCCTGTCTGTCCCTCATAGATGGGTGGAGCACCGCTTCCAGTGCATACTCCATGCTAGGGACAAAGGGTCTGCCAAAGATTGAGGGGTATGTTTGCAGAGGAGGGGTTGACTACAGACTATAAGAATCCCCGGCCCAGGATCACAAGCAGTATGGGGCCAACTGGCAGAGCAGATCAAGGAGATAGACATGTCTGGTTAGCTTTCAGGGCATCTCCAGGGTTTTCTTAATCTCTACATCCAACAGCAGAGACGGGCTCTCAGGCATGGACCTGGCCTCATGGAGGTCAGCTCCCCGGAAGCATTCTCATTGATATAATGCAGTCGGTGAGTGGATTCACGTTCGTTCCTTTATTCCCCAAATCTTCATGAAACGCCTAGGTACAAAAGGAGATGTGGAAATACTAAAACCCTGTCTGTTCTCGTGAAATCTGTAGCCTCTGGACAGAGAAAATAAATAAATCACTTGCTAGTATATGAGACAGAATGAAAGAAAAACTTGAGTATAGAAACAAAATGCATAGAAGGTGTTCATTCCAACTGAGAAAATCTGGGATGTCTTCACAGAAGAGGTGGCTTTTAAACTCTCTTGACTAGAAAGAGGATGAGAAATAAACTTAGTAACATGAGCAAAGTCATAGAGAAATGAAAGAACTAGCTCACCACTGTGAGCGCCAGGTGCTGGGGGCTAGAATGGATGGAAGAGTCCAGGGAGACAGACAAGCACCAGAAGGTGTGGCTCGCAGGAAAGGCCCTTGAAGTCCTTGAACTTGGTGATGAGCACCAGGGAGCCACTGTAGGTATTTGAGGAATTCACACTGAGTGAGAACCAGGAGGCATATGGGGTGGACCTGAAGGCACAAAAGTGTTAGTTAATCCTGGTTAACAGGCAGCAGGACAACCAGGATTGCTGATGCAATTGCCATGGGAAAAAACAGAAGGGTAAGGGCAAGGGCTAAGGGTGGCATACACACACACACACACACACACACACACACACACACCTCTGCCCCAATTTCTGTTGCCAGGGGCTTCCCACATGATGCCTTCAGACCCATTCAGTGCGGCCGGGATTCTAGTACCAGATATCCTAAGCATCACACAGTTACTGGTCCAGAAGAGTCTGTGATCCACATCCCCAAGCACTGAATAATTTAATTGGCCTTTGTGGAAGGCTCTTTGTGGGCAGTGCTGTGGAACAAGGAACCTCAACCTCAGGAGCAGGTGGGGAGAGCCCTGCCCCTAGAAACCAGGAGACCTGGCGTTGGTTCCCTGCCCCCACCAGCCACCCACCTCCCAGCTCGCTCTCCTGGAACTTCCTTCCCTTGCTGGAAAGTCATTAGATGGAAACCTCAGGGCTTGAGGTCACTGATCAGTATGAGCCCCTTCCCCTGTGTCTGTGGCACTCTATGAGCCCCGGAGACTATTAGCACCTCTCGGGGAATATTTAACTGAAAACAATTTCTAGTCGGGATCTGTTATAATTACTAATTAGATCTGATTATAATTATCTCTTGCTGCCATCCCTCACCTGACACACAGGATAGGACGAGGCCTCGTGACAATTAGCAGAGAGTCTTCCCTGATACATTGGTTGATTAGGAACACAATTGCAGGGTCGGGGGGAAGAGCCTGGCTTATTAAAGGGAGGCTGCTGCTGTTTACTGAGGAATGTTGTGATCAAATTAGATTAAAATTAATGAGGGGGAAAACTCAGAGTGCGGAAATGTACTTTTTTCCCTCAACAATCTCCTTTTTGTCTCTCTGATGATGGGGGGGGAGAGAAGTTGAAGTTCCCTGCCCTCCTGTGCTGCCTCGTCTTCCTTTCCCCACCTGTGACTTTTGAGGTTTTATAGTCACCTGCACTTACCCTGGAGCCCAGTCCAGCCCAGAGTGACACAGTCTGGAAAATAGACATGGAACAAGTCACCAAAACTCTGCAAGCCTCAGTTTCCCTATCTGTCAAATGGGGAGAACACTTGAGCCAGACACCAGCCCTGTGGCCTGCAGGGAGGTCAGAAGGGTTGTGTGTCCACCAAGGGCCCATGAGATCCCTGGGATTCTGAGACCACAGCTTAGTCATGCGGGCATCTCCCAACTCAGCCCCAGGCTCAGACAGGTCTAGTAACTAGAGGAGGAGTTACATTAAACTCCTATCCCCTCTGAGAACAGCAGGCCCTACCAAAAAGAGGCACCAGTCAAAGCAGCCTGGCACTGGTCACTGGGTGTCCCCACTAGCACCTCAGTGTGCTTCCTCACCTGTGAACACAGGGAGCCTGTTGTCCATCAGCAGATCCACAATGAAGTGGACACTCAGGCAAGCCAGCTCCTCCAAGCAGACTTCGTCCATAATGGGCTTCTTAACTTGGAGCTGATTCGAAAGCGGCCAGCCCTATAGCTCTGGGGAGCATGGGGTGGCCTGCGGATGGTCTACCTGATGACTGCGGGCAGGTCACTGAATGATTTGTTAAAAACACCCTTGGCATGCTCTATAGTATGAGAGGCTTGTCTCTGTCATTTGTATGAAGAGAACACACAGATACATTCACTCTCGTGCATGATTCACTCACTACACACACGCAGCCAGGCTGGCCCTTAAGCCCAGCACACTCAAAAGGCAATCCCCTATGGAAAGTATGCTAATTTATGCAGCTGCTCTGGCTAGTATTTGACCAGCTATCTGCAAGGATTCTCCGAGGAATCCCAGAGTACATTTCCGCTACCATTCTCCCCTTCCATGAGTGCACCCCTTCTTCCCTCTACTGCTTGATTTCTCACCTGGAGACCCATCCCCAGCCTTCCGGGGCCCCCAAGAAGAGTTCTGGGTATTTGTAGCATAAACACCCAACTGGCCCAGAGAGAAGTGTTCTGGACTTGAGATCTGTATCTCTGCGCCCCTTAACTAAGCCCTGTTTTCCCAGCCCTGAGCCCCTGCCTATCATACCTAGTCTTGGGCCCCCATGTCTGCCCCCCATTTTTCTGAGGACCTCTGTTCAGTATTCTAAATAGCCCTCGATTTCTCAATAAGTCCATACTAACTCCTTTCTGAGGAGTCACTGCTCTGGCCTGCCTCCCCAGATGTCTTTATAATACCCAGCCCTCATTTGACCTTGACCAAAGACATAGGGCCTGCGTAGTAGAGAGCTGGAAGGAAGCCACAGTGTGATCAAGAAGGTATCACAGCTTATAATCAGATCCTAGCCCTAGTACTCTGCCCAGATTCTTCATCTACAAGAGGGACATTAACAGGAGCAGCCCGCCAGTGCTTGGGTCATCCTAAAGAGAAAAATGAGCATGTGCAGGAAATCCTGTTACAAAGAGCACAGTGCCTCACAACAGTCAGAGCAGACACCTTCAACAATCAACTGGCCATTTCTGCCAAGTCTGTTGCCGTTGCCCATTGCTGTGTAACAAATCACCCTCAAAGTTAGGAGCTTAAAACAATGGTCATCATTTATTAGCTCTCTCAGTTTCTGCAGATCGAGCAGCTAAACCCAGCTCAGCCAAATGGTTCTGACGCAGGCATCTCATTGCAATCATATTGCAGACCCAGCAATAGCAGGAATTGGGTCACCTCAAAGTCTCCTCAGTTGATGACTGGGCTGGGAAGACAAGAACCGCTTGGTGGGTGGTGGGGGGACGATGCTGGAATCCTGGGCTATTTCTCTCCTTCTCTGTGGTTTCTCCACATGGTCTCTGCAGTGTGTTGGCTTCAGGGTAGTAAATTTCTTCATGAATGTTTAGAGCTCCAAAGCACATGTCTACTGGCAAAAGCACCAGAAGGCCCCTGTCATCCCCTAGGGGCCCAGAGCAGGCTGGGCCTTGGCCCATCTGTCTCTCTGACAGCCATGTGCATGTGGGAGGCCCACCCCACCCATCTCCCTGAGGCATAGTGCCCTACTGGTTCCCACCAGCCCTGGAGTGTCTTGGCATAGCCCTTAGTGAGCACTTGTCAAGCCCATCCCACCCCTGTTTTCTGTGTGCAGCTACCTAGGCTGAGGGTCCGCTCCATTTTGGGGAGCCAGAAACTCAAGATTGGCAAAGAGGAGGTTTGTTTGCCAGGATCCCAAATCCAAATGTGACCTTGCCAACTCCTACCAGGTCAGCATCTGTCACACGGTGCTCCAGAGTCTGTAGCAAAACCTTAGAAAGAGCACAGGAAAATCATGGAACCTTGGAGTGACAGAGCAGGGAAGGCCTGCAAGCCAGCCAATGCTGACACAGAAACCCTGGGGACATGTCTACCTTAGCACCCCTTCCTGCAAACTCTACTCTCCCTTCTGTGTGCTTAGAGACACCGCCTCATCTGTGCTCAATATTGGCACATGATTCTCTCTGATCTGCCTCTGCCCAGAACGCTCTTCTACTCACTCTCCCATGACCTTGCCACATAGGTCCCCAGCTTACCTGGCCTCCCCCATCTGTTTTAGGGTCTCCTCTGGGGTCCCATGGCATCTTGCACCTCCTGGAATAGCCCTTAGTGTACAGTCCTTCTTGCTGAGCATAGGATCACACCAGACAGTTGGGTCCCAGTCTTGCTCCATGATCCTGGTCTCAAACAGGAGAGCCTTTGCAGGGTCACCTCTCTCCTAGAATGTGCAGAGTATTCAGCATCTGCTGGGGAAGGTAACCCATACATATGAGATCTAGGCCAGCAGGAACACGTGGATTGGGGACTGTACAAGGTCAACAGAAGAACCTAGGCTGGAGAATGAACTTTGGTCTGCAGTCAGCCAGTGAGGGTAGAAGACCCAGGAGGTAGGGAGCAGAAAGGGGTGTTCATGTGGAGGACTTTCGGTGTGTCAGCAGGCAAGAGAGGCTGAGTGACAGAGGGCCTTGAACTCAGGCTGAGTGCTGTACACTCTGCAGATCAGGGAAGCCACAGAGGGGTGTCTAAGAAGGAAAGGACAGGGGAGATAGCAGGACCACCTTTTAATTGTCCCCCTCCACCTGCTCCACTTGCTCCCCCTCTTCCTCCAGGTCCTCCCAAGCCCCAGCAAGGGCTCTAAGCAGGACTGCTAGGGCCTGCCTGGAAGACAGGGACTAGGAGGAGCCAGTTTAGCATGCATGCCCCTAGAATTGCTCAGTGCACAACCTTGCCATCCTCACTGAACCTCCCTCATTTTGGTTACCACCGTGGAGTCTGCAGGAAACTCTGACTATCTGGTCGGTCTCTGCCTCCTGTTCTCTGAGGTCCTGGGGCTTCCTGGACTGATTACCAGGAGAGTCATCATACAGGACTGTATGGGTAGCCTTGGGAATGGCTGCTTGCCTCTTATCTGTAGGGCCTCTTGAACCATGTATCTTCCCTTACAGCCTGGCCCTGGCCCAGTGCTTCCCTCACCTGGAAAAGTTCTAGACCTGAACATGTCACAGGCAGCATCCCAAGGGCCTGGAAGGCTGAACTGAGTTTTATCCCCAGCAGAGACGCAAGCAGGGCAACACAGAGCCATCGTTAGAGGACGGTACAAAATTTAAGGAGAACCCAAAAGCTCCATAATATCCACAAATAATATTTTACTTGCATTTAAAGTATACAAAAAACATTAATTTCTAAACAGAATAGCATATAAAGATAGTCAGTAACAGCACCAAACTGAACCCCAATAGAGTCTAAGGCAAGAAGAAAAAGACATTTTTTCAAAAGTTCATTTTCTTTCCAGAATATCACAGTGTTTAAAATATATTGAAACATTTAAAAGTATAGTATGACACATTATTTTAAGTCTAAAAATTGTATTTACAGCAAAAAGTTAAATTACCATTTTACTTCCTTGACTGTTGAAAGCAAATGCAACAGCAATAATAAAAATCTGCCTCTCTTTGCTTCTACTTCCACTTTCAATTAGGGGAATTGCCATGTTTGATCATTTTCCTTGATCAAGTGACCCTCTTAAATAATTTTAATTAAATTCAGTTTGATGATCCTATCTTTATTTTAAATGGTGATATTTTGTTCACCATGGATATTTTCGTATTTGTTTTGATTTTTTTTTTTAATTTTCATTAAATGTTTTTCCAGTACTGAGATTCTCGGCAACCCTCTGCATTTCATGCCCAGCCCTGAGTTAGAACAAAGGTGTTGGGTCACACGCCTATACCCAGAAGCCAGGGCAGGCACAGGGAAGCTCTAGGAATAAGCCAGGTCTGGGTCAGTGGCCAAGCAGGTATGTAGCAGGTAGGTTCACCTGGGGACAGTGAGTACAAGGCACAGGTGGCATGGGACGAGGACCTGAAGGTAGGTTCCAGCTCAAATTCCCACTGTGAGCTTGGGCAACTCTCTACTCACTGCCTGCCCCTTTCCTCCTGCTTACAGGAAGGCTACTGGGGTTTCACACTGTCACACTTGCTTGCGGCATCATTGTGACATTCAAAATAACTAACGGAAGGGGGAGGGAGTCCGTAACATGCAATGCAAATGCATATGCAAGTCCCTTCCACAGCCTCTTTGGTCACTCAATGCTGAGTCAGAAAGTTCTGCTTCATATTTAACCTAATTCCTCCACCCTCAATGACTGGTCCATGTTCTGGAAGACCAGCCTGGAGGGCTACACTTAATTCTATGGCCATGGGTCCCCAGCCAGGGTTCCAGGGCTGCCTGCTATATGAGCATCCCTCTGCCCACATCAGAAAGCAGGCTGTGCCAGCTGCGGCCTCTCAGCAGACAAGATGCCCAGGTTTTCCCCTACACAGCCCACCTTGAGTCCCCTCCAGCATCTTGATATTCACCACTGCAGCTGTTGAGGCATAACCACTTGTAAGAAATGGCCTCTTCATATTCAATTCATCAGCGTTTGCTAGGAAGCAGTGAAAATGCCTGATGGTTGTGCCCCCTCCACTAGTGGGAGCCAGAAGCCAAGGCTGGCTGCCAGCCTTGGGACTTAGCCTCCTGGTCCTCATGTCTCTATTCCAGCCCCATTCTTTCCTGTGCCATTCGTCCCTACACTTTTCCTCTTCCTCCTCTGAAAAATGAAACACCTCTCAGAGAACTAGACAGACAGAGGCTAATTGAGAGCAGGGAAGAAACTTCAGGAAAACCAGTGAGCAAGTTAAGTTAAGTGGACATGAGCTGAGAGGGGTTTGAAGAAGTCACCAGGTCCACCCCTACCCTAGGTTAATACTCATGTCATATTCATCACCAAAGCAGGGTGGGATGCAAGAGGAAAGCTCTGGAGAAAGAGACTGGACTCTGCCCAACCCCAATAGTGTTTCTAACACAGTTCCTCCTGACATCTAACTTCATTCCTTCATGCTTCAGCTTGAGCCCATCTCCCTCTATTAGTGCAAATGGAGACCATATTCCCACCCAGGTACTGTTCTCTATGTATCAGTGGCTTCCTTGTTACTGTAAGGTATCCTTGTGCTTGATAGCCCTACAGAGACTGAGGCAAGCAAGAATGGGAGTCATTTGGCTCATAGAAAGCAAGTCAGAAAAAGAAAGACCTGGATTCTGAAATCAGCCTTTCTGAAAAAAAAAAAAAAAAACAAGTCTGAGCTTCAGCCAGGGAAATGGATGGTAACTTGCTGTGTTGCTTTGGGCAGGCCCCTAACCTTCTCTGCGCTAGCTCCCTCACATCAAATAACAGGGGGGGGGGGGGCCGCATGGATTGATCAGCTGTAGGGTCCTTCCACACTGCAGTCTCAGTTTGGGCCAGGCTGACACACCTGGGTTGACTCTCTGGGTGTGGGCAGGTGCTCCTGACCCAGCCTCTTTACCACCTACAGACTTTAGAGGTACAAAATGGCTAGACTCCTAGTGCACCTGCAAAGCCTCAGCCAGTACTGTGGCATGAATGAGTTCTCTCAACCAGTCCTCCAGGTAGAGATGGTGTCTTGGTATTACCCTTCAGAGCAATGAGAGAAGTGAAAAAGCCCACCCCCACTTCCACCCTGTGAATGTGCCCCTCACCTGGCATATCCAACTCTGACACCCATGTGGAGTTAGTGCTCATCTTCTCCTGGTCTCGTGACCTTCTGCCAGTATTTACTGCCAGTATTTACTGTTATACCCATTGTACAGATGCAAACACCAAGGCATAGAAAAGAAATCTGTTCAAGCTCATGGCTCTACCTCAGGCACCAGACTTTGCGTCTCCATTTTCAGGGTTATCAGAAACCCTCTCATCTCACCACTGATGAACACAAAACCCAACAGAGCCCACCCCCATTCTCCCAGGGAACACTTTCTCCCTTTCTCCTAAAGGCCCTCCCTGGGCAGGTGGGCTGTGAATGGTGCTCCCAGGTGCACCCCACGTCCTGCACAATGAATGGCCATCTCTATGTGGTCTCAGGTGCTGGTAGAAAAAGCAGAATCACCCTGGCCAATCTCAAGAGCTACTTTTGGTTTCACCTGACCCACTGGGGCCAGGAGAGATAGGAGGCAAACCAGTCTAGGGTGACAAGGCAGAAGGAGGAAGATTAAAGTGGATGAGCATCAATGGAGCCCAGTTTGGAGCACTCTACCTCTGCCCTCTCAAAATCAGTCCTCCCTCACGGTTCAGATGAGGGAGGCCCCACCCATGTTATGACGGGGACACAGGCTGAAAGGCTGGTTAACTCAGTCACCCTCCAGGGGAGGTCAAAGGAGGCATTCAGCAAAGCCTGAAGGTCCAGTAGACACCTGCCAGTCAGATGGGAAGGGACGGGCACTGCAAGGAGAAAGAGCAGCCCCTCTTGCCCAGCTCCTAGAGATGTGAGGTAACTACACAAAGGTATGTGGAGAGTGCTAGAGAAGACCCACATCACACCCACACTCCCAGGGGAGGGTCAGCCTCCCTGAGGTGAGGCTTTGAGGGAAGGAGAGAACATCCTTCCAGGCAGCAGGAGGTAGTCACTCAGACTGAGGGGAAGGGGAGCAAATGTGAGAATGTATCTTCTTCTTTTTTTTTTCTCTTAACCACTTTATTTTTTTTTAATTTTTATTTTTGCATATTTTACAATATATGATTGTATATAAGAATGTATCTTCTAAATGAGGTCTGAACCACAGCTTTCTGAGGAATGACAGTACCGAGAGCCTGATCAGGATCTACCTTCCCCAAAGGAAGGCCAGGATCAGACGGAATCAGAGAGATGGGAGTGTGTGGGGTCCGGACTAGAGCAACCCGGAAGTGCAGAGCTCAGAGTCTCTGTGTCAGAATCAGGGCTAATAGACTGCTGCCTGTGAGGTAACCACTCAGGGTGAAGGCCCATCATCCTGTGACTGTGGGTGCCCCAAGCCCTCACACTACACCAGGGTGCCCAGCTCCTCAGTAATCAAGCAGAGAAGACTCGAGCTCAAGTCAGAGAGGTGAGACTAAAATTCTCCTTCTTCTGCTGAAATGCTCCTAGACCTTGGATCCCCACCCCTGGCTTTGATATCCCTGAAAACATCTTGCCTACCTTTGAGGGATGTGAGGGTCACTACCCAGGGGGGTACCTGCCCAATAGGGTAACTGGAGAGAGAACCTAGCACAGCACTTGACACCTAGTAGATGTATCATCATTTACACTGTAAAGTAGGAAGTTCCACTTTCCTTCAGCATTAGGGATGTCTAGGAAGCATCCTCCTTCCCCAGCCAGCTCCCCAACCTGTTCTCCACCCCATACGGCACTGCAGGCAGACTTGATAAGGTTACCCATGCCCTTGTCACCATGAGATCCTGGGATGCTCTCTGCATCACTTCTCGCACTGCACATTAGCATTTCACTTGAGCTTTCTTTTTTAAGCTTTATTGGGCTATAATTGGCATAAAACATGATGTAAGTTAAAGTGGTACAACATGTTGATTTGATAACATTTGTATATTGCGAAATGATTACCACCATTACATTAGCTAATACTTTCCTCCTGTCATGTAATTACCATTTCTTTTTTTTTTGTCGCAAGACTATTTAAGATCTACTCTCTTAATGATACTTAAATATATAAGATACTATTATTAACTATAATCACCAGACTATACACTAGCTCCTCAGAACTCATTGCTCTTATAACTGGTAGTTTGTACGTTTTGACCATTAACTCCCCAGTTCCCAACTTCCCTCCTCCAGGCCCTAGTAACTGTTCCTACTGTCTGTGTCTCAGAGTTCAACTTTTTTTAGATTTTACATATAAATGATATCATGCAGTATTTTTCTTTCTGTCTGACTTATTTCACTTGACATAATGTGTTCAAGTTCCATCCAAGTTGTTGCAAGTAGCAAAATTTTCTTTTCTCCTAGCTGAATAGCTTTTCATTTATATTCATGATATTATATATAAATATGACATGTTTCACTATATTATATTTGTGGAGAAAGGAGATTTTATACAAATATATATGTATATATATACACATATGTATATATATATATATATATATATATATATATATATATATATATATAGCCCAAATAAGGAAAGAATTCATACAATTCAATAGGAAAAAATTTTTTGAGACTAGGTCTCACTATTTTTGCCTGTGGAACCACAGGCTCACGTTGCCCAGGGTACCACAGACTCAAGCAATCCCCAGCCTCAGCTTCCCAGGTAACTAGGATTACAGGTGCATGCCACCACACCCAGCTATTTGGGGGGGGACTACATCTCACTACATGCCCCCAGTGGGACTCGAACCGCGATCCCTAGCCCCAGCTGCTGCTTCCTAGGCTGTCCCTACAGGCATGAACCATCATGCCCGGCTCAATAGAAAAAAGTTTTTCAAATGAACAGAGAAACTTCTTTTCCAAAGAAATACAGATGGCAAAATACATGATCAGGGGCTCAACATCACTAATCAACAGAGAAATGCAAATCAAAACCGCAATAAGATATCACTTCACACCAGTGAGGATGACTTATCAAAAAGATGAGCGATAACATGTGCTGGTGAGTATGTAGAGAAAAAGGAAGCTTGGGCACTGTTGGTGGAAAGGTAAATTGGTACAGCCTTGGTGTAAAACAGCATGGGCATTCCTCAAAAATTAAAGAGTAGCCATACATACAGCAATTCTGCTTCTGCATATATATCCATAGGAACTGAAGTCAGTTTCTTATAGAGATATTGTTCTCCTGTGTTCACTGTAGCATTGTTCAATTATTCAAAACATGCAAACAATCTCATGTCCAGAAATGCGTGAATGGATAATGAAGATGTGCTAGACAGAGAGTCAGACAAATAATGGAATATTCTTCAGCCATTGGAAAGAAGGAAATTTTAAAATTAATCTGGAAGCACAAAAGACTCTGAATAGCCAAAGAAATCTTAAGAACAAAGTTGGAGACATCATACTTCCAGATTTCAACTATACTACAAAGCTATAGTAATCAAAATAGTGAGTTACAGGCATTAAAATAAACATGTGGATCAAAGGAACAGAATGGAGAACCCAGAAATATACCCTTGTGTATTGTCAACTAATATTTGACAAGGGAATTAAGATCACCCAGAATGGAAGGATTCTCTCTCAAAAAAAAACAAAAAAACAAAAAAACGAATTTGGAAAAAGTGAACAGCCCTAGGCAGAAAAACAAAATTAGACCTTCATTAATATCTCTCACAACAGCGAACCTGGAATGGATTAAAAACTTAAACATAAGACTCAAACTCTTACTAAAATACAGGGGGAGAGTTCCTTAACAGTGGTCTTGAGAGTGATTGCTTAGATGTGGCAACAAAAGCACCAGCAAAGAAAACAAAAATATAGAAGTTTAGGACCACCTCAAGCTAGAATGCTTCTTCACAGCAAAGGAAGAATCGAAGAAATATTTACAAATCATGTATCTGACTGAGATTTCTTGACAGTGTGTCTTAGCCCATGGGAGCAAGCCATGTAGCTGAGAGCAGGCAGCGGGCTTTGTCTACACCTCCACCTTTGGCAGGTGGAGACCCAAGCACCTGCTCCACCCACATGTTCATTCTCGAAAATTCAATCTTACACCAGGGGAACCTATGTTAGCTCCATTTTACAGATGGGGAAACTAAAGTTCGGGGAGGTTTAAGTCCAAGATCACCCTAAGGCGACTTCCAGATCTGCCTGAGAGCAGCTCAGTGGATACTCTTTCCTGAGCCCTATCTCTCTTCCCCAGGGCTTGAGCTGCAGAGGTTGGACCAGCCAAAACCCAGCCCTTCTATACTGGCACACACTGGCTGTGGGGATGACCAGAGTCAGGCAGGTGAATGCCTCCCTATCCTGAGCACATAGTAGGACCAGCCTCTCCTCCTTGCCAACTATCCATGCTCCTCTCCTGCAGTGTTGATACAGAGCACTCTGGGGCTGAAACCACCTCCCACCCCCACTTCCTAGGAGTAACACCTCCTCTTTGGGGATCGCTTCTGGTCAAGAAGCTGGTGAAGAAGCCAGTTCCCAGTGACCACCCCCCGCCACGGGGTATAAATGTCTGAGGTGGAGGGCAATCCTAAGCCTCACTGTTTCTATGGGGTCTGCTGAGACATCCTCCATTGTGGGCTCACCCTCTTTGGTTCACCCCCTTCGGCGGCAAGGGGTAAAGCCTTACCACCGCACCCAGGTTGGGGGCATGACTTGATTTCTTCAGCAAAGCTCTGAAGGGGCCGAGAAGCAATAGCCTCTCTGACTCTTCCAATGAAGCATCCAGAAGACTGTCATGCAGAAGCAGCCACCTAGAAAATGTCCCCACTCTCCATAAAGTGGAATGCAATGCTTACCAATTTCTGAGGAGAGATGTGGTCTCTCTGTGTGAAAAATGAAGACGATGGGAGATTTCAAAAATATCACGCTTAACTCTAGACGAGCATTACAGCACCTCTTTATAATGAATTCTAAAAGCGTTGCCCTTTTCCAAGTGTAGAGGCTTGTACTTTTTCAAAAACAGGCTCACATCATAAAACAACTTTGATTTTTTTTTTCCCTCTCAGGATTCTAGCAAATACCTATGTGTAGTGGATTTGGTGATTTGCATAAAGTTGAAAGGTCTATTTAGTGGTTTCCTGGGATTCCCTGAAATGAATTGTGTGGCAAGGAGCCTGGAGAGAGCGTTTTGCTTTTTTCCTTCCTTGGCGTGCTGCCTCTTGGTTCCACAGGGCTCTTCATATAAGGGACAGTCTATTTTCTCTGCTCACATTTATCTTTCTCTTGAGTGGTGGCACACCTCACCGGCTTCTGTCGCTTTTCCTCTTCACCTGTGTGTCCCTGTTTGTCCCCTTTCTGCAGTCTCTCTCACTGTCACCTTTCCGCCTCCTCTCCAGTCTCCCCCACTCCCCTTCAATGCACTACACTATGGAACAAATGTGTTTTCACAGTACAAAGAGCAGCATTCCTAAGACCTTATTTTAAAAGTCAATTACTGGAACTTCTATTGTCAAACCCCTTAATACAGTGACCCTTAGCCCTCAATTTCTGTAAAGATTCTTGGGGTTCCTGTATTGCTAGGGGAACTCCCCACCCCCACACCCCACCTCAATACCCCACCCTATCCCAGCCCCAGCTTCATTTCCCTCTTTCAACAAAAGCCACAGAACTCCAGGAGGTTGAGGTTCCAGATGGGAGCTCAGGGCAAAACCAACCTTCTCTATTCTGCTTTCTGTTTATGGGAGCGATCTGCCCACCCCATTTCATGTGGCCTCTGGCTAGTCAGGACCAGACTTGATGCTGTGGAAGCAACAGGGATTTTCCCTCGTAGGCAGTCACATGGCACCAGGTTAGGAAGGTCTGATAATTGGAGATTAAACCTGACCCCTGGCTCTCCCTATTTCTGAGTGTGTGACCTGTCTCAGTGAATGAGCCGTTCTGTGCCTTGGTTTGCCCCTCTGTAACCACATGCAATCACCATGCAGTTTAGAGGCATAAATGGCAGCCCATGCCACTACCAATAGCTTCTGCCCAACTTAGCTGGGCAGGGCAGGACAACCTTCACATCAAGTCAAATTCAGAATGAGCTGGAGGTTTTTCCAGATGCTGAGAGATGGGCTCATGCCCATTACTCATGCAAAAATCCCACAAAGGGCTCTCATGGTATGTCGTGAGGCCATCTGAACAGAAGGAACAACACCCTTCAGGACAGCCCACCTTCCCGGTCCAAAGGAGCCACCCTCACCATTTTATCCTCCCTCTCCGCTGTCCCATGTACTCTGCCACTCCACACTGTCCTTTCTTTCTCCAAGCCCTCCCACATTTGTTCAGCACACTCTGGTCACACTGGCGCTATGTGTATACATACATGTACATACATACACACATCCATATACACACATCCATATCTACACATCCACACATCCATATATGCACATTCATATATACACATACACACATACACACATTTACATATGCACACATGCACACACTCTTACCCTCACCCTCCCCACCCTCTCCTTCTCCCGCTGCTCTACATACATCCTGTGATTTATTTGCTCAGTATTAATGAAACATCCGTCTCCTCCCAAACAGCTCCTCACTGATGAGATGGTTCAGGCCCTCTTTCAGGATTTAATCGGAAATAAACAGAATGTTCACCCTTCCTAATTTGAGGGGAAAACAAGTGACTCTGTTTGACTTTGTCCTCCAGCTTCTGTCTCCTTGCCCTCACCCTCCTCCCTCAGCTTCTCCTGCCCCTCCTTTCTCTGTTGTCCCCACTCCCCACCTGCTCCTTGACACTGTGGTAGTTCGGGGCAGGGGGAGGGGGGCTTTGTGGTAGAGCACCACCATGACATCTGGAGGCAGGGGGTGGGAGACAGGACAGGAACCAGCTAACAGATCAAGAGGTAGAGAAAAGCTATTTCACATGCTCTCTGTTTCCTGGTAGGTCACCTTTTGAACAGATATTCATAATTCTGAGAGCCACCAGGCACTGAGTTCTTACTATGGATATAAGTCCTGAGACAAGATACCCTTATTCATTCCTATTATTGGTATGGTGGCCCCAGGCAACAGATCCGTGATGGCTATGATGTAGCTATCACTCCGAAGGGAAAATAAGTCATCTGCCCACTATTACCCAGCCCAGGGCTCCCCTGCTGCTTCCCTGGCAGGAAGAGCACCAAGTGAGAAGGGGCTGCCTCCTGAATGCTCCAGATCTCCAGAGTGAGGTCCTCAGAGATCAGCTCCAGGGACTGAAGCTGTAGCTTGGCCTCCAGCACTCTCTCCTATATGCCAGTGCCACATACCACCACCCTGTACCCATGTCTTGCCTTTTTCTCCCTATCCTTCTGTCCCCACTGCCCCAGGTGGAATATCTATGCTATTGTCCCTCATAATATATGGGATGAGCTGTCCTAAAATAATCCCAACTGTATTCCATCTCAAATCTTTATGAGTCCCAAATGGAGATAGAGAGGGTGTGAAGAAGATCAGAAGAGACCTATATTCACAAAGTTATTTACATGTATGAGCATGTTTAAGGGATGCCAGGTAACAGAAACATCCAGGTAACAGAATGCCAGTTAAAACTGAATATCAAACAAACATGCTTATCCTATAAATTATCCAGTTCCTGCCCAGTTCTCCAGTCTCATCTTTCAGCACTTTAGAGCTCAAATTCTTCCTGTGGACTAGAATCACCCTTAGCTCTTGGATGACATCACTTCAATATTATAAATATTGCTGTATTTATAGACATGGGAGTGCAATTATTTTTGAGACAGTGATCTTATTTCTTTCAGATATATACACAGAAATGAGATTGCTGGATCAAATGTAGATCTATTTTTAATTTTTCGAGGAGTCTCCATCTGTTTTCCATTGTGGTTGTACCAATTTACATTTCCACCAACAGTGGACAAGGTTTCCCTTTTCTCCACAACGCTATCAACATTGTGTTCTCTTATCTTCTTGATAAGATGGATAATTCTTGTCAACACTGATCTCTCTTATCTTCAGGTGTGTGGTAATGGCTCTCTGGAGTTCTGACTTGCATCTCCCTGATGATTAGTGATGCAGAGCATCTTTTCATGTACCTGATGGCCATTTGTAGGTCTTCTTTGGAAAACATCTATTCAGTTCCTGTACCTTTTTCTTTAATTGTGTTGTTTGGGACTTTTTTCCTCGAATAAGTTGCATGAGATCATTATATACTTTGGATATTAATCCCTTATCAGACATATTGTTTGCAAACCTTTCTCCCATTTCATAGTCTGCCTTTTCATTTTCCTTATGGTCTCCTTTGCTCTGCAGTTTTAGCGTTTGATATTCCACTTGCTTATTTTGGCTTTTGTTTTCTGATCTGAAAAACTCATCGCCGGGACCCCTATGTCAGGGAGCTTGCCACCTATGTTTTCTCCTATGAGCTGTGGTTTCAAATCTTTGAAGGAATATTCAGTTTGCACTAGGAAGTAGATCTTTAATAGGTACATCCCCAATCCTGCTTTGACTTTCTGCAGTTCCACACTTTAGCCATTAGGTGGCGTATCTAGATGTATGAGGAAACAGGCTGAGGATGCAAGGAGCCCAGAACCTGAGAACAGGGCAATAAGCAAAAATGAGCAATGAGTGGATCTAACTGGCCACAATCATGCATGCACTCCCTTAGCAGACATTTCTCAAGCACCTACTTCGAAGCAAACACACGTTTCCTCAAACCTTTTGAAATTCGGGCTAGGGAAGCAAAGTGTGGGGTCTGAATGCCCCCTGGCACAGGCAGAGTCTATGGGACAGATTGATCACAGTGAGAAGGGGGCTGATGGAGGGGGCTGTGGAGCTACTACAGCTGCAGGGGCAGGTCTGGGAACCGCTCAAACTCAGCTAGAAGATGTTATGGAATCAAACAAAGCTGAGGCTAAATCCCAACTCTCCCACTTATCTGCTACATTATCGTAGCCAAACATTGTGCCCTGTCTAAGCTGTTTCCGAATCTATAAAATGGCAATCCTAATAGGATGTGGAGAATAAAAACAAGAGGCTCTTGGCACGGTGCCTTTCACAAAGCAACAAACTAAACATCGTTGTTTAAAAATTAGACATAATAACTAAGATATATATTGTCTTTACAAAGCTCTCCTCATTCTTCATATCATAAAGGCAATAATAATACCCTTGAAGGTATCTTTTTCATCCCACTTCCTGGATAAGAGGATTAAGGTTGTTAGATTATATAATTTGCCCACAATTATAAAGCTTGTAAAATAATGGCCTCATGCCAGGCATATGTTTGACTCAATAAACATATGTGAGATAATCCTTCCTGTGTAACAGGTGCTGTGGCAAGTGACTGGGGTCAAGGGTGGCAGGGGTTGCAGGCAAGAGGCAAGGCAAACTCATGCAGATCATTTCTATAGGTTTAGATACTGAAACAGAAGGATGCCCAGGATGCAATGGGATGTCGGACAAAAGTTATGACTCCAGTAGAAGGTTCTAGAAAAGCCTCATGCACTAGGCAACCATTTAACTAAATCTTGAAGGCTGAGTGAGAGGACCCAGGAGAAGGGAAAGGAGAATTCTTGCATTGTTAATTAAGGAAATACCATCTGCACAAGGAACCTGCTATGAAAGAGCACTACCTTCAGACTCTTATACAACCAGTAGTTTATATACTTCCTCTAATATAACTGGGGGGGGGGGGGGGGGCAGGGGGGCAGGGGCCTGCTTGTGTGGAGAGGAGCTGGGAACACTGGGAGAAAAGAGGTTCTGAAGTTGTGAGTGGGACTGATTAGGATGAGCCCAGAGGTCTCTGGGTGGTTTCCCCACTTCCTCTCCCCTCCTCCACCCCTTCCCCCTGAGGCTGAGTGAATGCTAATGCCTCAAAGCAAAGAAAAGCAAAGTGCTGACAGCAAACCTCCTACTCCCTCAGCCTGTGTGTCTCTGATCTGTCACCATGTTTAGCCGGCAGCTTTTGCCCTGTGTATAATCCAGACAGATTGTGTTGGGCTCCCTTCTCTACCCGGAGGACTGGAGCCCCCAGAACCACCCACAACACTGCCCAGAAGTCCTCCCAGCCAGGCTCCCCTTCTCCAAAAATAGCAGGAAACAGCCTGTCCTCACAAGTCAGATTGTAGAGAGTATCTACACACCTGTCCTGCGAGGGCTAGGAGGCCCCTCATCTTTACCTCTCCCCCCAACACTCACTTGTCCTCTGCCCCCAGTGTAACTCTAGACACACACACACAGACACATACACACATACACGTGTACATGCACAGCATAAAAGTGCTGCCCATGGATGCAAGAGCCCATGAGAGACACCCATCCATTGATCTGTCGCTTATTTATTCAACAAATACTTGTTGAACACCTACTGTGTGTCAGGCACTGATCTAGACACAGCAGTCTTGCTCCAACTGAAGCAGACAAACCTTGCCTTGTTGTCAGGGAGTCTCTTTCTGGTAAGGGGAGACAGACAGTGCATAGACCAGCGAGGAAGAATAAGCAGGGTGGGGTCACAGAGTAATATTGGATGGCCAAGTCTCCCCAAGGCTGTGACACACAGGCTGCGCCTCACTGACAGGAAGAAGCCACGGGAGGAGGGTCCGGAAGAGAATATTCCAGACAGGGCAGGCAAGGCCCTGCCCCAGGCATGAGCCTGACTGTGTGGCGGACAAAAGGGCTGGGAGTAAATAGTGGCCTAGGCCAAAGAGCCAGACTGCAGGCACAGGAGTGCCAACTATGTCCTAGGCAGTATGGAGCCGCCCAAGGATTGGAAGCAGAGCAGTGATACAAGCCAGTCACTCTTCTCCTGACAGTGTGGAGAAGGTACTTTGCAGGAGCTGGACACCAGTCCTGCCTTCCAAAGAATTTGGCACATGCAAGCTTCTCCTCCCACTGTTGGACACAGAGGCTGTGCCCCTTCCTCCCACAACACCCCAGCTGCCATTGGGTGACATGACCTTCCGGGTACAGTGTCCTTGCTCCTGACCTCCATAGGCAGCAGTGCCCCAGGGACTATCGGGGCACCCAAGGACTCCTGGAAATCCAACGCAAGGAGACCTGGGAAGATGCCCCCACAGTGCTACCCATGTGCTGGCACTGAGAGAAGCTTCTCAGCATGTTCAGACAAGAGAGCCAGCCTGGAAAGCCAGACCTCTGAGTCAAACAATGCCACATGGTCACTGAGCACAGAGGCAAGGGAGGATCAGAAACCCTCGGCCCCAGCCTGCCCTGCCCTCTGTCCAGCTGACATCCTGGGGGAGGGCAGGACAGTTGTCCTGGCACACGCTACTGTTTTGAAGTCCAAGCTCCTCCAATCAGGAGAGCAGGGAGGAAACTGCCTGACAAACCCTGGATGGCAGGAAGGGAAGCTGCAAAAGAGCCAACCAGCCCTGCAATCGTGGCACCTTAGTTGACGTGATCTGTGCCCAAGGGGCCAGCAGGCAGGGTTTCCACGCAGGCCAGTCCCATCTCAGGCAGGGTTGTGGCCTCCCTGCTGGTTTCCCACTCTGCAGATGGGCTCTGCCTGCATCCACGCAGGGCTTCCCCGAGTCTCAGTCACCCAACAGTTAATGCGTTTTCCCCTGACTGACAACAAGCACAACACCAAAACAGTCAACTATTTTTATCTTCGGATTAATCACAAAAGGCTAACGCTTCCACCTTCCCTGTGATTAAAAATTAGGAGACCAAACTCTATAGTGGTTCAGGATAATAACCAATCCTGGGGGGGGGGGGGGGTAATGAATAATGCATCGCCAGGCTCAGGCTGCTGAGACGTGCCCCTCCCCATCGTCGCCCCAGCTCTGGGCCGGAGTCTGAATGGAGAGGTAATGAGTGCCCCCCCCCCTTCTGTGGGAGCACCAGCTGCCAAAAGCGACTGTTGATTTCTATTCAGCCTGCTGGCCCCCAAACCTCCTCCCTCCTCACCCCCCAACCCCCCCACACACACCAGCCCCATACACACCCCCTCCTACCCCATCTGGTGGGCAACCAGGCGAAGGCCAATCAATAATGCATAGCTGCATGAATAGCCAGCATGATAACCACTTATTTGGGAAGATGTAATCAGGACCCATTCTGAGGGTGGGTGGTAGAGTGTTTGTGTGTGTGTGTGTGTGTGTGTGTGTGTGTGTGTGAATGTGTGTGTGCGCCTGTGCACATACACATCTGAGTAGCCCACTCCCCTCTCCCCTCATCTGTGTTCCCACTTACCCTAAAGCACAACCCTAGGAGAGGAGGATAAGCTGGGCCCTTCATTGTCTATGCTTTTCAGAGAGACTCCCCCCCCATCTCCATGCTGTGATCACAGGCACAGGAGCCTGAACAAAGGTCCAGGGAAAGTTGGTTCTTCTCTTGGTCACACACTGGAGTCCTCTGGGGACACTCCTGATGCTTGGGCTCCACTTCCAGAGACTGGGGTTTCATGGGTCAGGGTATGGCCTTGGCAAAGGACACGTAGCCCTCCCCAGATGATTTCTAACACGCAGCCAAGGCTGGGAAACCACTGTCCCAGACCAAGAAATGTCAGTGCCAGGGGAAATTTTCCAGTTTCCCTGTTGGACTTTCACATTTCTATCTGAGGAAATAAAGCCAGGAGATAGGCCTGCCTAGACCTTGGCCTTCTGATTTATGACCTGTCCACAGCACACGCCTTGGCTCATGCCTGGGGAGGCTGAGCCATATAAGGAGGGCCATTTTTATGGTTGTATTTCTGAAGTTTCAAATGGTTCTTTCTAATTTCCCTGGCCCTCAGCTAGCTCAGGAACATCTCCTAGGTACCTCACAGACAGAAAACTGCCACCCCACAAAAAAGGCACAGAAGACCCCACCCTAGCTCTGCGTTCATGGAGATAAAATTCTCCTCATCTGCACAGTCATACCCACCCCCACTATGGAAAGTCCTCATTAGACCCCCATGCTCTCTGGCCACACCCACACCAAGGATGCCTGCAGCTCTAATGAGAGGGTATGGGGTGGGTGGAGATGGGGCTGGCTCCACTGTACAGCCCACTCCCAACATCTGCACTGTGCCCAGGGTCTCCTGGGGAGGCTTGGCACCCATGCTGGCACTGGACAGAGTTGGATTTTTTTGGAGACTTTGCCCTGGACCAGAATCCCAGGTGGAGCTCTAGAGCTGACATGGTGGAGCTGGGAATCATTGTAGGCTCATACAAGTCCTGAGGGTTTGCTTTCCTCAGGAGTAGAAACTTGGGGTTTCAGTCCTGTAACAGGCTGGAAGGGGCAGACCCACCTCATAACAGTATTGTTTGGGGGGCTTACCCCCCTTATTAGGGGGCCTTCCTGAGCTCTGGGGGCTTCCAGCAGAACCTGAGTAAACCAGGAGAGGAGCAGATAGGAAAGACTCTGAGAAGGGAGGAAAACCATGCAACCTGGGGTAGGGGGGAGCAGGAGGAGGGGGGATATCCTGCAGGTTGGAGCCGGCTAGGTCTGGGCCTGGCACTGCCTGATGCTGCTAAGTCTCTCTCCCACAGTCCACAGTACAGGAAGGAGGTGCTTCCTCTGGCAACCCGACAAAGAGGCCTGGTTGCCTGGTAGGATCCCAAATGTTACCCCATTATCCTTCAATCACTGAGCAATTACCTAGCTCTTTCCAGAACTCCAGAACAGACTGACCCAACCCTTTGTCCTCCTAGGAGGACAGTCGGGAATTCCTTAGGCTTCCTCAGGAGCTCTGCCCACTATGCCCTGTGTAGGGAGAGGAGGCAGGGAGCAGCAGAAGCCTGAGAGCCTCTAGGTATCCATAGCACGAATGTCAGAAGAGGCTCTGTGACCTTAGACCAGTCACTTAACTTCTCTGGGCCCCTTCTCCAAGCAATGGGCATGAATAATGCCTGTGTCCCATGGATCCAGCACATGTTTATGGAGCTTCCAGCAGCACGAGGGAACTTGCCTGGGTTCTGTGGGAGGCACACTCTAGGCAGTGGTTACCCCTCTCCTCTGGGGTAACCCATCTCTCCATGCCCATCTCTCCATGCCCATCTCTCCATGCCCATCTCTCCATGCCCATCTCTCCATGCCCATCTCTCCAGGGCCAAAAGTCACACTAGAAAATGAAGTGAATGAACTGGGCAGGAGAGTTTCCTTCTGATTAGCATGAGGAGGTGGAGCTGCTCTGAAAGAATAAAGCTAAGGAAACGCCTGGGGCCACGACCCTCATCTGAGTTGCCTGTCCCTTGTTCCCTCAAGGGAAGGGCTTGACCTGGCCTCCAAGTGTCTGTGCACCTGGCTCCCAGCCCTGAATCTGCCAAGTCACTCACTATGTGACCTTGAGCAAGTCACTTAATCCTGCTGAGCCTCCGTTTCCAATCTGAGATAATAATAATGTTTACCTCGAAAGAAGGATTAAATCAGACAGCAGATGTGATAGTGCTTTGTTTGAGAGAGAGAGAGACAGAGAGAGAGAAAAAGAGAGAGAGAGAGAGAGAGAGATTAAAAAGGAAGAAGCTGCACCACCTTAAATAAGCAGCAGGCTCTGCCTCCTGATCTATGGACAGGCCAGTGAGCCTGGCTTCTCAGACCTCCCAGGCCCTGAGTGTCGGAGAGGTGACGGCATAAGCATCCTCTGCAGACACACATGCAAAGCATATGTCAGGGATTACTGCTGTTGTCGCGGCTGTCGTTTTAATACTAGGGGATTATACATTTTATTAAAGTGTGATCATTATTGCTTGTCATCATCTCCATCAAATCCACCCAGTCTGTCAGCCCCACCTGGAGAGGTGGTGCACCCTCAACCTAACCTCTGACTCCTCTCCCCACAGTGCCACCTGATGACCCCGTCATCCTAGGGGGGCCTGTAATCAGCCTGAGGGCAGGAGACCCCCTCAACCTCACCTGCCATGCGGACAACGCCAAGCCTGCAGCCTCCATCATTTGGCTGAGGAAGGGGGAAGTCATCAACGGGGCCACCTACTCCAAGGTGAGGGCTGGGCAGAGGGATGAGTGAGGGTGGGTGTAGGGGGCTCTGGCAGGGCAGAAACCAGCTCTCCTCATCTCCACAATTCTTATTCCATCTCTCTCTCTCTCTCTCTCTCTCTCTCTCTCTCTCTCTCTGCTGTCTGTCTCTCTGCAACTGTCACTTCCTCCCTTGTCCCCTGTTTTTTCTGACCCCCCCCAACCCTGCAGCTTTGTCTCTCTTCCTTTCACTCTGCTCTGAGGTAACTGGTGGACTTTGTGAAGACCCTAAGAATAGTGTGGTCAGAGAAAGAGACTAGGAGACAGAAGTGGCCGGGGCCAAGCTTGCCAGATAAAACAGATTTGGGCCAGTTAAATTTGAATATTACATTAATAAAAATAGCTTTCACATGTACATATGTCTTAAATATTATATGGAATATATTTATGGATTCTTACTTAAAAATTGTTTAGGGCCGGGCACGGTGGCTCATGCCTGTAAGCTTCAGCCTATGAAGTGGCCGGGGCTAGGGATCTCAGTTCGAGTCCCACCTGGGACCCTTAGCAAGACCTAGTTCCAAAAAAATAGCTGGGCGTGGTGGCGCGCACCTGTAATCCCAGCTACCTGGGAAGCTGAGGCTGGTGATTGCTTGAATCTGTGGTATCCTGGGCAATGAGAGCTTGCAGTTCCACAGGCAAAAATAGCAAGACCTAGTTTCAAAAAAAAAAAAAATTTCATTGTTTATCTGAAATGCAGATCTGAATGACTATCCTTGTTGCATCAGTAAAAAGTTTTACTTGCCATCTTTCAAGGGCTGCCAGGTAAGATGGTTTAGGTTCTGACTCGTCCGAGATGCCTGGTTCAGGGGAAGGAAGGACAGAGCCTCTGGTCTGTCATCGCTTTCCCAACCCTACGCCCTTCTGGACCAAGAGCTTTTCTCTGACTTGCACAAGGCATCCTGAGCTAGAAGCCCTGAACTGACCCCTGTATTAGTCATGGATTTTTGTTCTATGTTTTGATGTTTGGACATGGTAGGGCCTTGCAGAGGGAGAGGGTCTGCCTCCCACAGTTTGCTAATTCCTCAAGACAGCAGACTGAAACCTGGGAACCGCTCTTTGGTATGCAAACCCACCAATCCTAGATCCACATCCTCACACCTGCTTTTGCGATCTGCCACTGGGTAACCAGACCAGTGCTGAAATCACCGAGCTAGCCAATCCCAAACCCATCCAACTGCCCTACCATTCCCTCCCATGCCAAACCCAAGCAGGATTCACGCCCTTTCCAGCCTTGGTTCCTGACTGGCCCTAGTGCTATCTTGGGTGGCACAGTGCAACCCACCCCACTCCTACCCCCACCCTGTCCTCTTGGGAACTGCAGTTGACAAGTTCCCTTTCCAGTGGTAGTTGTCTCCTGATCTTTGGCCTCATCCTTCCTGAATAAAAACAAAATTCCCCCAAGTACATTCTAAAACAGCCCCTAGCAAACCCCACTGAGCACAGTGTGAAGTGTCCAGGCAGGGGTTACATACTGCAGAACTGGGAAGATGAACAGGATGCTGCTTGATCCACTGCCCTTGATCCATAGGTAGGAAACCCAGGCCTGACAGGGAAGAGATTGCCTTGTTCAGCCATGACGGCAGGAACCACAGCCTCATGACACCCAGGCTTTGCTGTTTGCTTAGGCCCCTTCTCAGCATAAGCTCCAACAGATGGGCTGGTATGCCCAGCCTCTGAAGCCGCATGGCCAGACCTCCATCCCAGCTCTCCTCTCCCTATGGCCTCCTTGGCCTCAGAAGGCAAGATGGCTCAGGAACCGCACCCCACTCCCAACCCACCACCAGCAACTGTCCGTGGGTTCTGGAAAGACAAGCAGAACATTTGCCACCACTTGGGGAGCTGAGGCAGGACTGTGCCTTCTTGACTGTCTTTCCAGGCTGGTGTCATCCTCAGGGTTACTGATCAAAGTCTGGCTCCCACCCAGAGCCTGGTGCCAGAACCCAGACAAATGCCTTCCTCAGACCAAGTCCATCCAGGGGCAAGCTGCCCAGAGAGATAAATCCCTCACTCACATACTGGGCTGGAGCCATCCTGTTGTGTTATGAAATCTAAAAATATGACACAGAAAATGTATCATCTAGACAAGGATGAAAAGAGGGAAATGGGGTGTTCCTTCCAGTTTGGGCGTCTGTCGTCTTCCCTGAGGTTGGACCAACGGGCCCCCGCCAAGGTTTATGTCCTGCAGAGCACAACCCCATCCGCTGAAGACAAAGGTCAAAGTCACCCTGCCAAACTTGTCCAGGGCCACCTCAGCCTCATCTGCCTATGTAAGGAAGCTCCTCCTTATGGAGGGTCCTTGGAGAGTCCAACCCTGAGCCACTGAGATGGAGCCTTGGGTCATGCCCCACCCAACCCTCTCACTCCCCTGCTGACCTGACAATAGCACCAGACACTGAGGACCTGGGTTCTCGTCCTTCTCTGTGTGCCCTCAGTAATACCACACCTGCGCCCTCAGTTTCCTCATGTATAAAACAAAAGGTTAGGGGAAGATACACCCTCATGTCAACCAGAATAAACTTTATAATAATTAAAAAAAAAAAAAGATACACGGTTGCAGCAGTCTCCAGCTGCCCTAGCAAGACACACTGACTGTGACTCCAACTACAGCTGTTTCTTTCTCATAGTTCAGCCTCGTTAGACTGGACTAGGGTCCAAGTGTCAGCCGGGCTGGCTCCTTGAAACCTTTTCCTCCTGGCCACCTTCTCATGAGACCTCACAGAGCCCTTCTTCTCTGGACAGAGACAGAAATCTCTTTCTGGTGTCCCTCATCTTACAATGACCCCATCCTGTTGGACTAGGAGTCCACCATTATGACCTCATATCACCTGAATCACCTTATATAAGATATAAGGCCTTATAACTAAATATAGTCACATAGGGGTCATAGCCTCACCATGGGAAATCTGGGGTGCACCTCCCAGCTCTGAAGTGGAGTTGTAACCCTCTGACTGGACCACACCCAGAAGGGTACTGTCCCAACATGGCTTCCATGTAGGGGGTCTCAGGGGCCCAGAGGCCATCCCCTGCATCCCCCTCTGTTCCCAGGACTACAAGGACCATTCCCTGTCCTGAAAGCTGAATCATCCCAGGAACTCTGTATCAGGAGGGGCAAGAGACACAGGCAGATGAGAAACAGGGACAGACACAGAAAGGTCAAGAGACAGCATGCAACTACACACAGCCAAGCAGGGCCTGTGAGTCACAGAAAAGACCACGCACAGGCTTGAGGACCCTCAGAGTTGAAGCCCACTTATTTGTAGCATGGGGGGTGATTAAGACCAGGGAGCTGGGGCTCCATGCTTCACTTTCTCTTTGCTTTTGTTTTTTGGGTTTTTTTTCTAATTACATACAACATCAGTCATATTTGTATAATTAATTATTTCCCTTAGGTATGACCCATAATGTACCCCTATATTCCCCTTTACCTCTTCCCCACTCCAATCACTCCAACTCCAACTTCTCTCTTCCTGCAAGTCATAGATTGGAACTTGGCCCACTGGTGTCATCTTTTTTTCTTTTTGGGGAGGAATGTCCTTTCTTTTGCACTCCTGGCACACAGCAGACCAGGCTGTTGAAATCTCCAGGAGTCACTTTGAGGCAGGTAGCCAGGCCGAGCATGTCAGGAACCTCTTCTAGGGAAGGTATGTGGCCTAGTTCTCCAGGCTCCTTCATTTTAGTGCTTCTTATGGTATAGGCCAACTTCAACTTTGTACCCTGGGTCAGCTATTGGAACTTCTGTGCCTTGGTGTCCCCATCTATACAACAGAAACAGCAGCTAAGTCAAGTGAGACTTGACTTAGAAGAGATACACAGTCACCATCATCGCCCCGCCTCACCTGGGCCTCTCAGGTCCCAGGGCCCACCTTAGCACCCACATTTCCTAAATGAGAATGTCAGGATCATAGCAGAGCAAGTCCCGTGATCTCACAGATCTGGCTCAAATCCGAGCACCATTGCCCATGACTGCAACTTAAATTCTCTGCCTCAGTTTCCCCAGCTGTAAAACGAGCTAAATAACCGCAGACCTATTAGTATTGCTATGAGTCTTCAAAGGCACAAATCACTGCAAGCTCTGTAAAGAGCCTGGCCTAGGTTCAGGACCCATAAATGTCAGCTATTCCTGGGCCCCCATCCCAGAGCTCTGCCTCCTCCACCCCAGCTCTCCCTTCCCAGCAGTCACACAGCGGCCCTCTTTCCTGGAATGTTCTTCTGTAATTCCCTCGAGTGGTGGCAGGGGAAGTATAAGCTAGCTGGATTGCAGATAACATCACTGAGAACAGCTAGGCGCTTACCCTGGGAGGAGAGTCAGGAAGATGAAGCACCCATAGGGCCCCTCACCCAGCACTAGCTCCTCATGCTTCCCTCAAACTTAATGCCTCCACAGCTCTGAAGGGCTGGGTCCTGGACTGAGCACCCAGCCCTCCCAACAGGTTTTTGACCTTAGAATCATGCAGGTGGGTGCTCCAACTACTATCTGCTGGGACACCCAGTCTCAGGTTGTCTTCTATAGACCTGGCACCAGGATGGTGGTATTTATCCATTTGTAGAAAGCCAGCATATACACACAGCCATGGATGAGGGGTGCCAGGTCTTACGATGCTCAGTGGTGCCTGTATCCTCTGGAGGCCCTTCCCTACTACATGTACCTCTCTACTTCCTCCAGCTTCAGGCTGCTGCCCACCCATGGGGTGACCATGCACCCTTCACAGGATCAATGGTCCCTTTAGAGCTTGTGCTGAAGGATGCTTCAGAGCAGCACCCTCAGGACCTTACTGGAACCAGTCCTTCTCCATTGGGTGCCCTCCCCAGTAGCCACTCAGCAGTCCTGCATCCTGTCTGTCCCTTTTAGGGGTCTAACCTCTCCACCCAGTGTCACAGCTGCCATTCACCTGCTCTTCTTGGTGACAGGCACCCCTTCTCTCCCAGGAGGTCCACAAGGATGAATGATCACAGGGTCAAAAGACCCTGTGACAGATCCCACCTCCCTTTCCATCCCTATTCAAGCCACGTTGCAGCAGACCTTAATGAAGTCCCTAGGCACTTATAAAAAGGGGGAAGCAAAGATGATTTGGGGGGGAGGACACCGCAGGTGGGGGAGTTGAGTGTGGAGGGGAGGAGAGAGGACTCCTTGTTGCCAGGCAATCAGGCCTCACTCAGGCCGATCCAGGCTGTTTGCATAGCAATGAGCATCCCATATTTAGCACCAAGGTTGGGGCACCCACCCACTGCATTCTCTCCAAACCCCCATCCTCCCTCACCTGTGTTACCTGACACAGACATCACCAGCATCTCTTAATCCCCTGCCAATTCTTGGTGCTCAGCTTGAATCTCTGAAACCCAGGGAGCTATGGGATGGGCAGAGGGGCTGTTGCTGGCTACTCACTCTTAATAGCCACATCTGAGGTATGCTTTGTCTCTGGCTAGACAACTCTCAGACCACACCTGGGAAACCCACCCTAGAAGGGGTGCCCTGGCCTGCTCACTCGTGTATCTCTGTCATTCCCCACACACACACTCATCTGCATACCCCAGAGCTAGTCCTATTGAACCCACCAAAGTCACCATCATAGTCATGTGAGCCAATCAGGCTTGCACAGAGATAGGCACCAGTGTGCAGCCAAACTGGGGAGAGGGCTACCCCAAGTCAGAAACTGGTGACTCCCCATTAATAATCCACTTTGCCTCCCTGAGGTGATTTGGATGCTAGTGAAGGTTTCTGACAAAGAAAGTGGGCCTCTCCGGGCCCACTGACATCTCCCACCACCCAGTTCAGCAATATGAAGATGGGAGAAGGAGCTGGGAAGGAAGGAAAGTGGACACAAGAATCTGCAAAAGAGAATATTGGCTTGACTTGGTCAGTACCTTCGGGGAGACAGAGTGCAAAGACTTCATTTGCATATGTGATTATAAAAAGCACAGAAGAGAAATGATGGAGAAGAAAGGAGAGGTGAGAAGATAAGGAAGGAGAAGGAACCGGAGAAAAGCTAGGGAAGGGAAAGATGGAGCACCAGCCCTGGTGCCTTTTATCCCCAGTCTTGGCCAAAACTCTGGCTGGCTCAGCTTCCCCCTCATCAATATCCTCCGTCCCATCCTGCAGACCCAGCCTCTCCATGGGGATCTGGGGTCCCTTAGAGTTGAGGTCCAGGGAAAGGGGCTCAGTGCCTCTGGTGGGGAGCTGCCTGAGCTATTAGCGCTCTCCTGGAGCGCCCCTTGTTTAATGAATACATCTCCCTTTTCTCTAATTAGGTGGAACAAACAACTTGCCCCAGAATTTTTATTTCCCAGAAAAGCACACGCCCGGACACAGCAAATATGTCATTAATCATCATCCTGAGAAGGAGGAGCTCCCTGGGTAGGGGAAGGAGGGGAAACTGTTGGAGGGCCTAATTAGGATCTGAGCCATCTTGTTCCCTTCCCACCAACACCCTGACTCCCCTGTTGTCCTCTGCAGCCCAGAGCTGCTCAATCAGACCGGCTCCTGGAGGAGTCAAACTTATGCAAATGTCCCTTGTTAGCACAATGGAAAAATAAGGAAAAGGAGAAGGGAAGAACAATACCAACTCCCCCCCCACACACACACACACACCCTATGCTGAGGTCTTATTTTCATCCAGGAAATTGTTCTTATTATCACTTAGCTATTTATAGATATTTGAGGTTTGAAGAAGAGCTGGAGCCAATGTGTTAACTGTGGTGTAACTGCTGCTGGCGCCTGCAGCCCACCTCCCCCACCCCACCCCCACCCCCCACCACCTAGCTTGACTTGAGGTGAAACCACACTCACCACACTCAGTCACCTTTCTCAGGGCTCTGATAGAATACCCTGGCTCTGAGGTTGACCTTAGTCCTTACCCACTCGCAGCTGGGATTAGCTGCCACACTCTCCCCAGTCCCTCTTCAAGGACCCGTCTGCCTAAAGATGAAGCCCTCCCCCCATGTTTCAGCCAAGTATGTTCAGGGAGGCCTCACAACATCGCAGCCTGAGAAGTCCAGCAGTTTGGGAGCATCCAAGGAAAGCAGTGGGGGCACTGCCATACTGCATAGATCGCAGTCTAGCTTTGTCTAATGAGAGAAGCATGATTCTAGAGGACATACAGGTCAGATTTGTGCAGTGTAACATCAGGTGAGGCCTGAGTTGTAGGGGTGAAAGAATTCACCCGGGACAGTGGGGAACAGAAAGGGCAGACTTATTGAAGCATTATGCAAGGAAGCAAGGGGCGAAATCAGAGATGTAAGCCTGCACTAGGTTTTTTTGTTCATTCGTTTTGGTTTTTGTTTGCTTGGATTTTTGCATTTTTCATTTGTTTGTTTGAGACCAGGTCTTGCTATGTTGCCTGGGGTTGTCTTGAACCCATGAACTCAAGTGATTCCCAGCCTCAGCCTTTCATGTAACTGGGATTACAGGCGCCCACCACCACACCAGAGGCTCTCATTTTTATTTTGTTTTTCTCAGCTTTCTTACTGGAGGTACCAGTTTGCACCAGTTATCTGCTGGGATGCCTGGTCTTGGGTACTGGCTTTTGATACAGAATGTGTCCTCGCCATGCTTCTTCACTTGTGGTCCAAGTCAGTTTTATGACCTGGTTCCCATAGCAACCTTATCTATTCCCTTTATCTTTTCAAGTCTCCCAAACTTGCCTTGCTGGACAGAGTGCAGGCTTAGTTTTTCACCTTAGTAATGATGCCCCAATAATGTTCTCCTGGAGCTGGAGGTCACAAGTTTTGCCCAAGTTGAAGCGGCCAAGCCAATCAGTGACCTAGGGATGGTTCCAGAAGCCTACATATTGTTCTAACTAGCCCAATAACCCTGCAGGCTACTACATAGCTCTTACCATTCCAACCTCTAAGTGAAGGCCATTCACTAGCCCTCAGCTTCATCGAACCTGATGGGGGGCATAGTGGCCTGAGAGGACACCATTATAAAGTGAAAGTCCCAGTCCTGATGGCAAGTTCCTAACTCACTTTGAACCAAGTTTTCTGCTTCAATAGAGATATTGTCCTCTTCTTTCAAGGGTCTGGTGAGAACTAGAAGCAATGCCATTTTTTAAGAAAGATTTTGAGGAAGATGAGTGTCTTTGTTTAATCCTTGGTTCAGTTGTGACAAAATGTGACTATGTCATATTTTGAGTATATTAATATACTCAAAGTGTATTAATTTGAGTATATAAATACTCTTCTCCAGAGAGTATTAAGTTCTTTTCTGGGATCAGAAGTTCTGAATGCTGAATAAATCTAACCCTTGCCCACCATAAGCTCCCGTTGCCAAATGAGAGTCCACCACTTGATAGCACAGAAACCAATAACCATACCAGTAGTTTTTGAGAAAAGAAATAGCTTAATACAAGTTCTCCTGCGAAAAGAATGGAGGTTCTCCAATCAGTTCCCTGGGGTTGGAATTCTGGGCAGTACTTACAAGGTTGAGGAACAAAGAAAGTTTCTTAAGGCAAGTTGGTTTGTTTGATTGGTTGTTTTCTGCTGAGTCATAATGTTTCTCAAATTTGGGTTCAAAACTGAGCACCCCCTCACTTCTGAATATTGTCCATCTAACCCTGGGCTTTCAAGTATACCAGTTTCTTATTCCTGTGACAATTTTCTTTCTGGAAAGTAAGAGATCACCTCAAGGACAGCAAATGCTCTTCTGGGCCTACACTATGAAACATAACTTGTCAACTTATGAAAAATCTGTTTTTTTCTCATTTAAAATAGATATGGATATTTTTGTCCCATTGTCTCACTCTCAAAAGCTGTTCTTGCAAGATAAGCAGAAACAGGAAAAGACTATCATGACCACCCTGGGTTTTACTCCTACCTTTTTATGGGTCACCAGTGAACCCAGGGAGGTAGCAGAAGGATGCAAGAGAGGGAAGGCAGTAGAGCAATGACAGGGTGAAGACAGTTAGCTACAAAATGATTTCATAGTCCTGTGGAAACAAAAGAATAGAAGACAAAGAACCAAGGCTTTAAGACTTGTATTATTGCCAGGCACTGTGGCTTGTGCCTGTAAGCTTCAGCCTATGAAGCGGCTGGGGCTAGGGACCGTGGTTTGAGTTCCACCTAGGACCTGTAGCAAGACCTAGTTCCAAAATACAGCTGGGCGTGATGGCACATGTCTTGTAATCCCAGCTACCTGGGAAGCTGAGGCTGGGGGTTGCTTGAGTCTGTGGTACCCTGGGCAACGTGAGCCTGCAGTTCCATGGGCAAAAATAGCAAGACCTATTCTCAAAACTGGTACTCCAAACCACAGGAGTTTATTGTCTCACCATTGTGGAAGCCAAAATTCAGAAATCAAGGGAGTGTGCCATGTTCCCTCCAAAGGTTCTAGGGAAATTCTCCCTTGCCTCCCCCAAGAGCTAGGTTCTTTCAGTCATCCCCCAGTATCTAAGGAGGATTGACTTCAGAAACCCAGGATATCAAAATGCTTCTTATAGTCATCCCTCCATATCTGTGGTTTTTGCACCCACCAATTTGGTTGAATACAGGATGATGGAACCCACAGATATGGGGGTTTGTAATAACCCTTGTAATTCAACCCAAAGTACTTGTTCAAGTACTAGTTACTTAACTAATCTTGTGACAAAGACCCTTTTTCCAAATAAGATCACATTCGAAGGTTCTATTTTGAGGAGGGAATATACTTCAACCCACTCCAGTACCCTTTTATGACACCCAGGCTTGCAGTATAAGTCTGGTCAAGTTCAGACCCAACTGGGTCCTCCATGTGAAATGGAAGATAAGGACATCTTTCCTTCCTATGACTTGATCGGGACTCATGAGGTCAGGAAGTTAAATGATTTGAAAAGTTGTAATGGTGTTTATAAAGCATTCAAAGAGCATGCATTGATACTGTGAAGTCTCCACTCCAGCCCTGGCCTCCCCGCTTCACCCCTGCTGTGCCCCAAACTATACCCCTTTGTACAGATTGTATCAGCACATACCTGTTGCACCCTGCTCAGGGCTTCCGGCAGACCCAGACACCAGAGTTCGTTTCTACATAGCATCTGCACTCTGGTTTCCACTGGGCCCAGATTGGTTCCTTTCATGCATTGGAATATGCTGGCTGATGTTTGTATATATGGAGAGCATTCTAGCTCCTTTTTCCTTCCTTGTTCCTTTCCTTTCCTCAGTATTCAGTCATCCAGGGAGCCAAGGACAGCCTTTTAGCTCTAAGTAGAGTAATTCCAGGTGTTCTGAGCTGCCATGCCGCCATCCACAGCTCTCCATCTCCTCTCTGAGGCCGAAGCAAATCCTCCCCCCAACAATCCCCGCTGATTAACATGCGGCCTGCTCTCCCTGCTCCTCCAGACCCTGCTTCGGGATGGCAAACGTGAGAGCATCGTGAGCACCCTCTTCATCTCTCCCGGGGACGTGGAGAACGGGCAGAGTATTGTGTGCCGAGCCACCAACAAAGCCATCCCTGGAGGGAAGGAGACCTCTGTCACCATCGACATCCAGCGTGAGTACTGACCCCCTGGGCAGGGGTGAGAGCCTCTTGGCAGCCCCTACCCTGAGCCAAACGCAGACAGCCAACTCAGCGGAGTCACGCACCAGCTCCTTCAGACTCTCTCCCAGCAGCTGTCGAAAGGAAGTAGGGCAGACAGCTCCATGGCCTGGCTCTATTTGTGCTTGTGGGCACCCAAAGGACCAGTCCTTCTTATCATCCATAAAGCTAAACGCCATAGCTGAAGCTCCTTTGCCAACAACATGGTCAAGTCACATTTCACACCTGTGTGAGGCAGAATTCCACATCAGTAACTATCTTGGCCACCCCTGCCCCAGTGGCCTTGCCAGGTGGCCCCACACCTTCCCTGACAGAGGAAATCAGAGCAGAGATGCTGGGAGCTGGTGGGCATTCAGTGTTCCAGAGTGGGGGAATCCACTCTGCCTCATAGGGGGCAACGTGGGACTCTATCTCTGGGATGTCAGTCAAGGAGATAAGAATTGTTATTCAGTCAGCTCATATTTTGCATGTATTATCTCATTTAATTTTTCTAAAAACACTTGGAATAAGTATGTCTGTGATCTTTATCTGGGGAAACTGAGGCACCCAGAGGTTGACTAACTTAGCAAAAACCACACAGGTTTCAAACATCACCCGCCCATTGGTAACCTTTTTCTCCACTGCTACATGCCCTCAGCAGTTACAGTAGCATTAACAAGGCTTCAGACCTCTGCCAGTACTGAGTTCTTTATCACTTAACAGTTCTCCAAAGTCTCCTTGATGTACCTGTGAGCTGCAGAGGGTGGAGAGCTCGCCTCAACTAGGTGACCCAGTGGCCATTCACTCAGTGCTAGACTATTTCAGATGTCAAGCATCAGCACCAGCACCTTCGTGTCCCTGAAATAACCTCCTTGCCAAGGAGCCCAGTGCCACCACATGCAGGGGCTGCCATGTCCCAGGCTCTGGATGACAAGGCCATAGCTGCAGGCTGGCATTTACATCCTCCTTATAGTTTTAGTCATTTTAGGTCAAATTCATTAAAAATCATATCCTAATAGCCCTGGCTTAGCTCAATATCTGGATTCTGAGTCCATCTGGCTCTCCAGCGACCTGGAGTCCCAGGGGTTGTGTCCCAGGGCTTCCAGAACCCATATGGGGAGTCTGTGAGCAGCACCCACTGGAATCCCAGCTGATACCATTTTTTTTTTTTTTTTTTGAGACTAGGTCTCACTATTTTTGCCCATGGAACTGCAGGCTCACGTTGCCTGGGGTATCACAGACTCAAGCAATCCCCAGCCTCAGCTTCCCAGGTAGTTGGGATTACAGGCGCGCACCACCACGCCCAGCTATGTTTTTGGGGACTAGGTTTCGCTACGTGCCTGCCCCCCCCCCCCGCTGCGGCTTCCTAGGCTGCCACCTACAGGCATGTGCCACCATGCCCTACCTTTTTTTTGAGACTAGATTTTGCTGTTTCCAGGGGAACCACAGACTCACATTGCCCCAGACACCATGAACTCAAGTGATTCCCCAGTCTCAGCCTCCTAGGTAGCTGGGATTACAGGTGTGCACCACCACGCCCAACTGTTTTTTTGAGAGTAGGTCTCCCTATGTTGCCCCAGGTGGGTCTCGAACCTGTGGATTCGAGCAATCCCTAGTCTCAGCCTCCCTTCCTAGGCTGGGATTAAAGGCACATGCCACTGTGCCCAGCCATGATGCCATTTCTATTCCAGAAGGCAGAAGAAATGGCTGTAGGCTCAGATGAGCCCGCTCCAGACTATCAGACCCAAGCCTTGAGTTCTTGGAAAAGTCTTTATCTTCACTACCTTTACCAGCTACTAATAAGCCTTAGTTGTTACTAGAACAAGAATAGAACCTAACAAAAGGTTCTTCCTCCTCGTGTAAGTAGGGCCAGGAGTAGCAGGTGAGGGGAGGTAAGGGCTTACTCTGAGGGTCTACAAGCCTAGGGGGAGCAGTGAGAAGGGGGCTTCTGTCCCCTCCATCCAGACCTTGACTCTCCACACCCACCTATTTCTCCAATGTGGCAGCCACGAACTTCAATAGCAGGCCCCGCCTTAGAGAAGATGCCAGAGACCATGGGAACCAGGCAGTCCTGTGCCAACCACCCAGGAGCTGTGCACAGCTGTGTCCCTTCCCCGGGAGGGACTCCAGGTCCTCATCTGACTGGACCAAATGACACCTGAGAGCCCTTCTCCCCTAGGAGCTCTCCCCGACATAATCCAGGAATAGCCTCCACCCTCCCTACTTCCCCCATCCTGATGAGGAGAACCACGGCTCCCCCACAGCAGTAAGTTGGCTGCAACAGGAAGAAGCCCCAAAGAAACTATGGTTCTGCTCTAGGTTATTATCCATCACACCAGCAGAGCCTCTCCTGTCAGCAAGAAAGTCGTCATTATAACAACCCCCTCCCCCACCCGCCACTACTAAAAGACCATCTTCTAAGTGCACACTAATGAGATGCTCAACTTAGTGGGGTGCACAGATGACAGTCTGCACGGAAGATACCCACTTTGCCAGATCTCCTGGTCCTGGCTGCCTTTCTTTCCAAGGGCATCTCAGCCAGAAGAGAGAGAAGGCATCGGGAATGAGGTCCAAGGGGAACTGAGAACCCAAGTGGGGCCCATTTCCCAGATGGGCCCCAGGCAATGTGAAGTCCAAATGAAGACCACAGCATTCTCCTTGCTTCTTCTGACCCTGCCACCTACCGGTGATGTTGACCTGGTTAACCTCTCCGTGCCTGGCTTCCTCATGTGTACATGCATGCTCATACAGTGGCCCTGAGGATTAAATTAAGTCACTGGGGTTTCTCTAGCAAGGCAGGCTCGTTTTACCTACTAGCTGCCCTTATTGTGCACAGTCGTGGGGGTGTGGCCGCCCCTCCCCAGGTGGCCCCAGACCCCTAAGAGAAGTAAGGTTTCCATCCTAGTGTCCCCACACCTGAAGGTGTTTGTATGTGTTGCCAAGCAAAAGCATATAGTCTCTCCACTATCTCCTCCCTCCTCCATTTATTCATTTGTTCGTGCAATAAGCATCCAACTGTTTACTGTAGACACCATGGGCTGTATCAGAGCTGCCTTTGCAAACCTGCTCATTTCCTCAGTCAACCAAGAAGCATCCTAACTCAGCAAAAGCACATTTGTTGTTTGTTTCCCTTGGTCTTTCTATGTTACCCAACGGAAGACAAAACCCCCAGATTGAGTAATGGGAGAGAAAGCTTAACGCCCCCAAAGTCTCGCTACATCTGGACTCCGCATCCAGCTGCCAAGTTTCAAATGAATGTGCTATAAAATCACTGAGTCATGGAGTTTCTCACTTTTCCTTCCCCCTTTCGATGTAATACTTCCCTTGAACATACACACACACACGCATGCATGCACGCACACACACTCGCACACATGCATGCATGCAGGTTGCTGATGGAAACACTAACAGACTCTCAGCTGTAACATCTGTTCAATATGATCTCAGTTCCACCAGCTACATCAAAGCTGCCCTCCTGCAAGTTATGCAGCCAACATCACAAGTGGGATTAAAATCATGTGTAATAGTTGGATATGACATCAACTATTTATACCTCTGGAGCTTAGCAGACTCCTGAAAATTCATATCCTGCGCATCCAGAGGAGAGGGGTGGAGCAAGGGACACAGACACCTCTGGGCCTGGAGTGGAGGCACAGTTGGGGCCAGCAAGTATGGCAGCCCTTAGGGCTGTTCTCCTGAGACCTCCACGACAGGCTGGGCACCCGGGATCTCGTAAAAAGGAAAGAAAATGGTAGGAAGAAACACCCACTGTATAGACTGCAAATAGCAGATGTGTGATAGATAAGGGGATTGGCTAGCAGAAAGGGTCCCCCAACTGGTGTGGAGGATCCTTTATAAAGGATATAAAGTCTCAGCCGGGTGGGGTGGCATGTGCCTTTAAGCACAGCCTATGGAGCACGACTGGGACTGGGAATTGCTTGAGTCCCTGGGTTTGAGACCTGCCCCAGGGCAACATAGCAAAACCTAGTCCCAAAAAATAGCTGCTCATGGTGCTGTGTGCCTGTAATCCCAGCTACCTGGGAAGCTGAGGCCGGGGATTGCTTGAGTCTGAGGTACCCCAGGCAACATGAGCCTGTGGTTCCCCAGGCAAAATAGTGAGACCTAGTCTCAAAAAAAACAAAAAAAAAAAAAAAAAAAAGGATGCAAAGTCTCATCACTATATGAAGGATACCTACATGGGGAGGGGCCTCCTGGAACAAGTTCTGCGGTGGGTTTCTACAATCTACCAAACTGGCGCCAGTACTTCCTCTGCCAAAAACTGGACTAGGGCCCCGACACTACCTCCCAGGGTTTAATTTCATATATGAGGACATGAGTCAGATATGGATTTGGATCCAGAGGTCAATTACCAGCTTCCTAGACCTCAAGTCATGCTTTTCCAATCCGCAATGCAAGCTTCTCCCTGGGCTTCAAGAAATCTAGGGGTGGCACCATTGGAGCCAAAGGGTCCCACCAATGCCCAGCTAGCTGGGCAGACTTGCGTGGAATGAGACATGGCATCTGACTGGTCTTGGAAGCTGATAGCTTGACTCATAGACCTGTGCTCAGGTGATGAGGGAAGCTACAGGTGTCTGGAGGTCTACTCCGGGAGGTAGGAGGTGAGCTCTCAGGGCTAATCCTGGCCACATTCATCTTTCTGGCCTCTTGTATTACACTTTTAAAGCCAAGATTCACTTTGCTGAAATACCTGTCACTTCCCTGGTCATGTTCCATGAAGAGGCAGGCAAGGCTGCTCTCCAACAGCAGATGTTCCCAGAATTGAGTCCCCATCTGGAACCAGGGGTGAATATGGGAAGAACACCCCCCTCCCTCTCGCCCCCAACCACCTGCTGCTGGAGCCCACAGTCCCCCTCTAGTGTTCTCAGAACTCTGCAGACACCAGCACCACCCTGTGGGTTGTCTTCCAGGTCATCTGCCAACCTCAGCCCCAGCCCCAACCCTGGGCAGGGATACACGGCCCAGCTGGAGCGCCTTCCTCATGAAGGAGGCCAAGTGGCCAAAGATCCCCACAGGGCAGACTGTCTCGGGTCACAGCTGGGGCCTGTGTGTGTCTCTGAAGGTCTCAGGGCCCCACCTGTCACCAGCCAAGGCCAGGCAGGCTGAAGACCTACTCCCCTGAATGTGCTCTTCTGGTATACCCAGGAGATCAGCGTTTTTCTGGACAGTCTCTGGGAAACTGGCGTCCTTCTGAAAATGGGCTGAACTCCTAGAAAGTCCTCATGTCCTTCCAGCAATTTGCTCCACTTCTTGGTGAGGACAGGACAGAGGAGACAGCCCAGGGCCCTGGCCGGACCACAGGGACCAGGCTGGCCCTTCACCCAGCCCTGTTCAGAACTCCAGCCAGAACTGCAGGTCATGGCAGGACAAAGAACAGGCACTGGCTGTCACTCCCTCCCCAGGAGTGTGGAGGCCAGGAGCCAAGGTGCAGGCTGGCACCTTGCTTTTCTTAGGGTCCCAGCCGGCTTTGCAGAAGCAAGAGGCCAGGCTGCCCGTAGGCTGCGCTCCAGCTGACTGTCCACTCTCTCTACTGCGCATTGCTTCATTTCTACCGCCATCTTTATTTCCCAGTGTCTGCCCCTTCCTATCTCTCTTCCAGTCCTCACTGCTTTCTTTGGTCTTCCTCCCCAATGCCCTATTATTTTCAGTCTCTGTTTGCTTGATCTCCTTGGTCTTTGTGCTTTTGGGCTAAAATCTTTGTCTGATGATGTCTCGTGTGCATCACTCTCTCAATCTTTCTGCTCTCTGCTTCTTCGTTTTCTTTTTCTGATTCTTCCTTGGCCTCTGTGTGTGTGTGTGTGTGTGTGTGTGTGTGTGTGTGTGTGTGTGTGTGTGTGTGTCTATCTCTCCCTCTGCCTCTCTTCTTCCTTATCAGTCTCTCTGTCCCCTCCTGTCTCTCTCTGTCTCTTTGTCTCTCTTCCTGCCCCTCTGCTTTGTCTCTATCCTTCTTTCATCTCCATGTCTCTCTGCCTCCTCCCACCCCTTTGGTACCATCTCTATGTTTCTCCAGGTCTCTGTTTCCTGTCCCTTCCCATCTCTCCCTCCCCCTGATTTCCTGTCTCCTCCACCTCCCACTTGGGAGCTTGACTTCTAGTCACTGTCACATTGAATGAGGAAGATGAGCCCCTGGGCTGGGAGCAGAGAGCTGGGTGACACCAGGCAGGACATGCAGAGTTGATTAGGCTGATGAAAGAGTGTGAATGCCACTTGCAAGTTGAAGATGCACCAGAACCTTTACACCAACAGAGATGAAACAGACATTTCACAGACAGGAAGTTCGTATTAAAATGGGCTTAAGGTTCACACTCTTCCTGGTGCCCTCGTACCTCCTCTTCCCCTCCTTTTTAAAGTGTTTTGTTCTCCCCCAAAAGATGGAAGATAGTCAGCCTGCACCTGGGGCCTGGGCACCTCACTTTCTGGTTGGCTGTTTATTTACATTTGAATCCAGAGCAGAGTCTGACCCTACCACAAGGTCTGCTGAAGCAGCAGGCTCCTCCAGGGGATGAAGGAGTGAGAGAAACCCTGCTAAGGCCCCCCAACTTTCTGGGGATCGCCACCCTGGGTTGTGGCTGCTCTGAGATTCAAGGGGTCTATAGGCTTTACCTCCCATGTCACATAGTGGGCCTTCCTGCACCCATTCCTTCCCCCAACTACGGGCATAGCTCCCCAGTCTGAAAGGGACTTTCTCTTTCCACAGACCCCCCACTTGTCAACCTGTCTGTGGAACCGCAACCGGTGCTGGAAGACAACGTGGTCACATTCCACTGCTCTGCAAAGGCCAACCCAGCTGTCACCCAGTACAGGTAAGAGGCACTGTGAGGCCAAGGAACCCTCCCGTCATGTGCGGTATCACCTGTGATCCTGGCACCAGCACAGGGCTTGGTTCACCATGGGTGTCAAAGAGCCTTCTCACTTCCATGCCTGACTGATCCTGCCCAGGTAGGCACCTCCTTCCCTCCATGCACACATGTCCTCCCTTCCACTGGTGGTGGTGAATATGACCCCTTCTGCTTGAATAACTTGTTTACCCTTATTTCCTAGTAGAGAGAGATGCACAGGTAAAACAACCAAGAGAACCAGTAAGATTGTTAGAGGGCAGACTGCAAGGTACCCTAGGACCCCCAAACCTTGCATGGCGTAAATATGTTCTGCCATTTGGCACATAAAGCAAAAACATATTCTCAGTGTTTAAGACCTTCAATAGAAAAGAACTGCAATAGGATTTTACTTTGCAACAGAAAGAAGAAAAGAAAGAATACTGGTGTTCAACAAAACACCCAAAGTTACCCCTCCCCTTGTGGGTAATAAATGCCCAACCAAACAGGGTTGGCCCAAAGACTGCTGAGGCCCAAAAGCTTGCTACAGTCTAAGGTACCTTGGGGGGTAGAGGGGACAGGAACCAATGGGAAAGGGACAGAAAGGGCCAGAAAGTCTGCAAGGAAAATAGCAAAATCAAAACACAAGTCAAGATAAGGGCTGCCACTGTCAGCCTCACCCACGTCACTTTCAAGTGTCTCCTTCCATGTCTCCCAAGTCCCTGGTACAAGTTCAAGGTCGAAAAGCAAGCTCAGCTTCTTCCCATGCCTCTGCCCCTTGTGCCCCCTCCAGGTCTTCTTTCTCCCTTTATTACCAAGTCTTCTTGAACTTCCCTTGACTGCCCACTCCACCCTTCCTTAGGTAGCAAGGGGAACCTGGAACCTCCCCTTTTTGTGGGCATCACATTGTCACAAGGTCAGGACCTGAGTCATCTGTGCTCGCTGAACCATTCCCAGGACAGAAGAGGTTTTCTGGGACAGCCCGCAGACACCGCTCACACGTCTCCACAGCCCCCGAGCAGCCCTTTGCTCAGCATGCTAATAAAAGCATTGCTGTATTTACATGCTTGTCTCTCTGCTGACTGAGCTTCTTGAAGGCAGGAATCACTGTAAGGCTGCTGCAGCTCTTGGTGCTGGATTAAGAGCTCCACAATGGAGCCGGGCATGGTGGCTCGTGCCTGTAAGCTTCAGCCTATGAAGCGGCCGGGGCTAGGGATCGCGGTTCGAGTCCCGTCTGGGGCCTGTAGCGAGACCTAGTTCCAAAAAAATAGCTGGGTGTGGTGGCGTGCGTCTGTAATCCCAGCTACCTGGGAAGCTGAGACTGGGGGTTGCTTGAGTCTGTGGTACCCTGGGCAATGAGAGCCTGCGGTTCCACAGGCAAAAATAGCGAGACCTAGTCTCAAAAAAAAAATAAATAAAT